>JBBPBX010038458.1:15345-30386 GCA_038048925.1 Garcialebias charrua
AGTCCCCTGCGGTGTTGCAATCACCTCTGCTGCTGTTGATTAAGCTGAGAGAGATTGGCTGTCCACGACCCAATAACCCCCGAGGGCGGCCCCCTCCCCCTTCATCCCTCCTCCTCTTCCTCCCCCCTCCGTCTGAGCCAGCAACAATCTTTCATTTCATTTTTGGTCTTTTTCCTCCTCTCCCTCATATCTCTTCATCTAATGTTCTTTTTCTCTGAGATTTTCTATCTTCTCTGCTCCCATCCATCTCCTCTTCCTCCTCCTCTTCCTCCTCCTCCTGGTTCTGGATGATTTCATCTCTTCCTCCAATTAATTCTCTCCTCGTCTCCCTCCTCTTCCTCCTTTGTTTGTTCCCCAATTATTCCTCTCCTCTTTTGTTCTTCTTTCCTCAGATATTCTGATGCATCTCTTCCTTTTTATTTTTTATTGTCCTCTCATCTTCCAGTTTTTTCCTCCTTGACCTTTTTTCTGACCTCTGCTTTTTTTTACGTTCAGTTCTTTTGTCCACATTTTTTCATCTTTTCCATTCTTGTCTCACATATTTCACAAATAAACACTTAAAAAACTTAGTTCTCATAATTCTCATCTTGGTTGAAAGCTCTGGCCTGAAATGTGTTTTTATTTATTTACAATACAAAGTTACATTTTATTATTCAGTGTCACAAAAGACTCGACGTAGTTAAACATTCATAAAACAGAAGTTTTCAATGGAAGCAGAAGATTGTGTTGAATCTCCACTTCGTCATCAGGACACCATGTTGGAGACAGTGGGAAGAAAAGACTCTCTCTGAACCAAATGAACCCCCAGCAGGACCAGAACCAGGACCAGGATGGACAGACACCCACTGGCTGAGGGTGGAGGACAGGGAAGGGACAAAGAATGAATAAGGGGTCCAGGTGTAGTTTCTCTGGTCCAGGTGTAGTTTCTATGGTCCAGATGAAAAACTCGTGTTAACAACGGAAATAATTACAAACCTGAACAGATGAGCGAGTAAAGACAGCCGCAGAGAGAGGACATGTGGTCAGTGTGTCCTCCAGCAGTCTAAGTCTAAAGCAGCAGAACTAAGGAATGATTCAGGAACCCCAAGCCGACCCTAACTACAGGATTTATGAAAAAGTAAAGTGTTAATCCCAGTCTCCAAACTGGACAATGTGTCAGCCTCATGGACACAAACTGGAAGTTGGTTCCACAAGAGAGGAGCCTGACAACTGAAACATCTTCCTCCATTCTGCTGCTGGAAACTCTAGGAACCACAAGTAAACCTGCAGTCTGACAGTGAAGTGCTCTGTTAGAAAAATATGGAACAATAAGATCTGTAATATAAGATGGAGCTAGGTTGTTGAGAGCTTTGTAGGTTAGAAGTAAGATTTTTAATTCAGTTCTCAGTAGAAACAACAAAATTAAAGTTACACATTCGTATTTCCTAAACAACCATAAAACTGGGGCTTTGACTGGGAAACAAATGGACTCTTTAAAAACCTATATGTAAAAGTTGTTTTTTTCTCCAGTCTGATCAGAAGAGTGTGTGTGGATTCAGCAGAAGTCAACGCTCCTCTGTGTGATTTTAACCATCGCCACTTAATTATCCAAGAGGAACCTTTATGACCCGGATGGATGCTAACGCGGGACGAGAACAAACCAGGGCCTTCCGGAGCGACATCTGTGCCACGAGTCGATCACACGCTGCCTCGTGTGAAGCGTGACTGATGACATTTTACAAGTCCAGGAGAACGCTGCGTCCTCGTTCCGTCACCTTTGTGTCCCATCTCCATTCTCTGATTCACTCCAACTTCCTCCGTCCAACATCCAAACCTCTTCTTTTATTTTGAAATCGTTATTCTGTGTCCGTGGCGTGGCAGCTCGGGGAGTGGGGGGTTGTTCGCCATGAAAAGTGTGTGTGTGTGTGTGTTTTGGTAACTGCAGGCTGCTGGTAATTGAAAAGCCAGGATGCCAGCACCTGCAACCCTGTGACCTCCTACAGAGAGAATAACCATTGATTTCTACAAAGAAAGCGACCGAGCCACAAAGAACCAGGTAAAAGAGAAATTAGAGGGAACATTTACAGGGAAGGAACAACGGAGACGAGAGGAAAGAGCAGATGTAAACCAGAACGGAGAACGGGTGACGGTTGATTCAATAACTCACTAATTGAGACCGACCCAACGAATTAAGAACCAAAAAGATTTGTACAATAGAGTGAACATCTGCACACATCAGGAAGTAGAGCTGACAGAAGAGAGGGAGACGATACAACGGAAGGTTCTAGTTAATGTAATTAAACAGCTGTTCAACGTCTCAGTTAAAAATACTTCAAAACTGCATGAATTAGTTGCATTCAAGAAGTTTCCCAGCGAAAACTGAATGCAACCTACACTCACTAAAAAGGTTTTGGACCCAGAAAAAACCTTTGATCCACGTGCAAACAAACACGTTCTTTTTTTTAAAGCACAGAGCTGCCGCCACTCAGCAAGAAGGTCACCGGTTCAAATCCCAGCCGGGGATCTTTCTGCGTGGAGTTTGCATGTTCTCTCTGCGCTGCGTGGGTTTTCTCCAGTTTCCTCCCACAGACTAGAAACATACTGGACATGTTAGACTTAAATTGTCCCTAGTGAGAGAGTGAATGGTTGTTTGTCTCTGTGTGTCCCTTTGATGGACTGGAGACATGTCCAGGGTGTCGCCTGCCTCTCGCATAGTGACTGCTGGATACGGGCACCAGTGACCCCCACGATCTGAAAAGGAAGAAGCAGGTAAAGATGATGGATGGATGGATGGATGGATGGATGGATGGATGGATGGATGGATGGATGGATTTGGTTTGCAAGAAGTTCACACAAGTGGTGACATCACGAATAGACCAATGGTGTTATCAGGTAGTTTTGTCAATCAAGAGTGAGATACATTGGATGTTTAAAGGTATTGTGACATGATGCTAAAACATAGACATCTTTAGAAAGAGGATCTACTCAGCTTTGATTGTTTGTACACAAATGCTTTGAAAAGTTAATACAGTTTATAAAAGTATTTTTAAATAAATAGTTTTAATGACATAACTCAGCAGTGCGTCGCAGTCAAACGCTGACGCGATTTTATGACTCAGTGTATTGAACGGACCTTGTAAATAACAAATAGCAGTGAATATATAAACCCACGAATTAAGCAATTTAAGTGAAGATTTGAGCAATTTGTCTTCAGTTTGGGAAGCAGAAGTTAGTTCGAGTGATGAACAAGAAACAGCTGGTTCTAATTCAGGTCTGCAGCCGTATTTATTTGACTCTTACCTTCAGTGAGCGAGGTGGAGTCCGACATTTCAGATGAGCAAAGTTCAGAGGGTGAAGGGCTGGAACCAGATCGTAGTCGTCTACAGAGCTGGCGATGTTAGAACACCCAAATGCGACACAACGTACCGGCAGTTTTCAAGTTATAAAAAAGAAAATAGGCGATCTTGAAGACAATGACACTGAGTGCTAATAGGACCCGCTGACTGAACCTTCAGTTCTCTACGTCACAACGTCACATGCGTAAGTACCCGGATATCCCGTGACGAAACACGGCGCCAATTTTAAAATAACTTTGAAACAAAATTTCATTGATTTATCATTTTACTTGTAAAAACAAACATAGTTGAATGATACAACATATATATGTTGTGCCACTTTATGCAAAGTTCCAAAATCACGTCACAGCACCTTTAAAATGACGTATAAAACTTACCGGTACCTAACAGATTTCTGGTACGTCAGGCATACAGACGTCAGCAGCTCGATATTGGAACCAGTCGATACTTGAGGCGAGCCTGAATGTTCCATTTGCCCGAGACGGACCACACCAAGAGAGAATTGTTGGTTTCGTGTCCAGGTATCTCAGAACACCCCATGTCACCTGAACACAGGTACTGGACTCTTTACAGCACCGCACGTCATCCTGCAACGAGTCTGAGCAACTACCGGTAGTTTCAGCCTGGCAACGTAACAGGCAACTATCACTCTGCAGAAAGATGAACGACCATCATGAGCTCGTTTGGTGGCACCGAGAGGAGAGGGCTAAAGAGGGAAGAGACATGGCTGTTAGTCCTGGCACGAGAAGACGTAGGTCACTTTTTGTAGGGTTCCAGGGAACCCTGTGGCAAAGCGCTACACCCGCACCTCTTTTCCCTCTGGAGACAGAACCATGGTACAGTCCAACCATACAACCCTCGCCCAGACATGAGGGTCTACAAACTGTCCTGTTGAGGGCCTTCTAAGGTCCTTACATCTTCCCCCAATCAAACACAGATGGAACCAGCTTGAACATCTGTGCACACCTGCCGTATCTCGAGTTCCAACAGATGTGAGCTGATGTGCTTCAGCAGAGAGTACATTTGTAAGACTGTTCTGCACCATTTTAATATCGGTACTTGTACCCAGGTCCAATCAGACCCTACTGACATGCGGCCATTGGTGTACCCAACCAACTCCAGATGCCTCTGAACAAGAGAGTTGGGTAAAACAGCAGCTCATGATGATCAAGATCAGAGTCAGAGAGTCTTTATTGTCATTTGCACCGCATGTGGTACATGTGATGAAAACGAGATTATGTACACAGGGTCCCAGTTACATCCAACAACAAATGCAAGAGAAAAACAGTAATAACATCTAGGATTAACTAAGAAAAACATCAACTAGTAATACACTAAGCCCTAATATAGTGGAAAAACATCATTATAAACAGCAGCACGAACATGAGTCTGTATGAGCAGATGGTCACAGATGAACACAGCAACAAGAAAACAGATCAGCATGATGTGATATTTTGCAGTGTTTATTCTTATTATTTATTTATTCATGAGTCTAACAGCCTCAGGGTAGAAGCTGTTCCTCAGTCTAGTGGTTCTACATTTGATGCTCCTCAACCTCCGTCCTGAGGGGAGTGGGGCAAAGAGTGAGTGTGCTGGGTGAGAGATAAGATAAGTATTTTAAAGAGGAGGAGCATAAATAGGACAAACATGAGAAGCTTTTAGGTACCTGAGGAAAATACCTGATGTGTACCCTCCACTTACCACCCACAACATTACCTGCAGCTGAAAGGCCATAAAGTCAGATTAGATAGTTTAGATATTTTATATTTGAAGCTTTAAATCAGTGACATTTAAAACAGAGCATTTTCTCCACTGCCTGCCGCCGTTATGGAAGACCGATACTTTCCAGCTGTTTCCCACGCCGAGTCCTCCTTATCAGACATCTGACCCACAGGTAATACAAAGACAATGTCACAGATTAACAGCCGGAGAATGGGGCTACCGTTTCCGTGGCAACGGGGAGCGAGAGACAAGGAGCGGGAGGATGGAATGGCGTGAATAAAACCGAAGGGCTGGGACGGGGTGCAGGGTTAAAGGGGAGAAGTGACGAGCAGCGACGTGAAGGAGAAAAGAGCCGGCAGAATCATCAAAAACAGACGGTTAGAAAAAGGTAAAGCGTCGACACAATTCGTGTTTTTTGGTTGTTTTCTGCATCGAGTTTGTTTCTGTTTTATTTGATTTGTTGAGTTTGTGCCACTTCTTCTGGAACTTTTCCACAGTTACCCTCCACTCCCAAGTAGGGATGTCTGCAGACAAATAGGCGTTCCCAAAGAAAGGCGTATCTCAAGGGCTACACCTGATTGGACGAGAAAAAAACAAGGCGTTACTAAAAGACTATACCCGACTGGACGAAGGTATCAGAAGACTTATTAAACAAGTATAACCTGAGTATAACGGCAGGCAGATTGTACAGTAATTGTAATTGAATTGGGACACAGCTATTAACCAGTTCGACATTAGCGGCGTCTCCATAACTTCTTTTCACCTCTTAACACAGAACTTCCGGTTACATTTCAAAATAAGAGCAACATAAATGTGTAGTGGGAAGGGCTAAATGTTTGATTTTTAATACCTAGCCATTACATTTAAAAAAACAAAATCTGTTTTACTTGTTGAACAATGTGAAAATAGTTACAATTGATTCAAAAAGAAAGAAAAATAAAGTAACTAAAATAATAATGATACTTAAACTGTCATTGGAACAAAGGAAGTTTCCTTTAACTTCACATTTTCTTGTTCAACTTTTTAATCAGTCACTGCAGATGAGTCAGTTTCTGCAACTGGAGCAGGTTTTATGCTTACTGCTTAACTTTCTCAGCTGTCTCACATTTCCAGGTCAATCCTACTCCATGTTTCAGCTCCTTTCATACATCAGATCTCATAGAGGAGAACTTCTAAAGAGAACATTTTGTTTAGGGCCATATTACCTCTTTACAGGACTCATGATCTTTAATTGAGACCAGACTTTTTAACAAATGGAGCAGGTTTCGCTTCAGATGCTTCATATTTCATTGTACCCAGACCAGACTCACCTGTGTCAGGTGCAGCTACAACCCAAGGACTAAAGAGAATCTTCTTGTTTGATAGCAGATATAACGCTGTTTCTTACAAACCTTCAGTTTGAAAAAAGGACCTGATGTAACTTAACTAAAGAGCAGAAAATACAGCCAATCAGTGTTTGTCCTTTAGAAACGCCCACTTTTGGTCTGCAGAGAACCAGTTCTCCTTCTTTTAGTAACAAAGAGGAATAGAGAATATTTTTATGCATCATATTTGTTCAGTTTATCATTGTAGAGATGTGGTAGAGTGCTGAATGAATGTGTGGAAGTAAATGAGGGCAAAGATTGAGTTATAAAGAGCTTTGAGTATCTTGATTAGATAGAAAGGATCTATAAAAGTACAGTTCATTTACCATTTTATTAGGTCTGAACAACATGAACCTGCTGGAAGGGGTGGAGTGAAACGGGAAGTCACATTCAGGAAATGAAAGTTTTTCAGTCAGTTCAGAGCTGCAGCTGAAACAAACATCAGTTTGTCTGAAGAAAAACTTCTTGAGTTCATCTGGTCTTTCCCAACATCAGATTTTAATCCAGGTGAGTTCAGATTATTTTTTAGTTTCTACAGGAAACTTTAACAGAGCTTCATGAAGGAAACTCAACAGGAAGCTATAGATAAATGACATTTTCTGTAAAAACAGTGAACTCTGAGGACTGAAGGACTTCACTGAGACATGATGAAGAAGCTGAGATGTTACAGCTAAAAGAAGCAGAGTTTGGAGAAACAGATTCAAAGAGATACAGAAAATGTGTAATAAAATCAAAGTAAAAGTGAGTGAAGCAACAGTCTGCGTCAGCGTTCACACGATGAACCTTCAGGGTTTAGTTGAAGTGAAGTATTCAACAATGATGACCTTTGAACCTGTTGTTGATTCCCAGACTGTCTGGAAGGGGTGGAGGAGTTTTGGCTGTTTTTAAAGCTGCACTATGTAACTTTGTAGTGGTCTGTAACTTTTCTAACAATATATTTTTAACATATTTCTTCACTCTGTCACTATCTACTGACAGACTGATGTTAGACAAAGTAATCTCTGAAAAAACTATAGTCCCCTTGCTTCTCTATCAGCATTTATAAAAACACAGAGTGACCCGTCCTTAACCAGCCAATAAAAACAGAGCTTCTCACTTCTCACGCTCCTAACCCACGCCCCCCCCCTCCCAGCCCGCAGCGGCCGCGGCACGTTCTCATTCAAAGAATTGCAAAGCGATGCAAAACTGTTTTGTATGTGACACAAATGTATTAAATATCCCTTCTTCATCCCTGAGCTGGACTTTTCTTTTGTTTTTTTGCCAAAAGTCAAGTGATTGCTTCATCCTTCACTGACAGAAATGAGGAAATGGATGAATTTGTCACGAGCGAATTAAAATCATGTCCAACGTGGCTGCAAGAGGCTCTGCAGATTTCAGGGTGTTTTTCTTTTGCTGGACCAGCGCTCCATGGTTTTATTTTATTTTTTTAGAACGTTTTATTAACATAAACACAGAAAATCGCTGCGGTTCCGAGAGGACATGCAGCGGAGGCGGAGCTGATCTCAAGTTTAGCAGACCATGGGGGAGCAGCCATATATGGCTCTGAGGGGGAGGGAACAGAATGCTTTCCCCTGTTGAAAATATTTCCAAGTGCTGCGCTCTACAGAAAGTTACATACAGCACCTTTAAGAAACTTTGAAACTGTTACAGGCAGCAGCTTTTCAGACTTTTAAATTGCTGCATTTTGAACTGGTCCGCTCCAACCCGCCCCTCCTGTGTGCTGTGATCTACAGATCACCTAAAACCACCAGAGGCTTCATCAGTGAACTCTCGGACTTCCTGACTGGAATATTCTTGAAATACGATAGGGTATTACTTTTAGGAGATTTCAATTTGCATGTCTGTTGCCCTGATAAGCCATTAGTTAATGACTTTTTAAACCTGATACACTCTTTCAACCTGGTACAAAATGTTGTTGGTCCAACCCACCAGCAGGGTCACACACTCGATCTAGTTATGTCTCATGGTCTGTCAGTGGTTAATCTGATGATTGGGGATGCTACTGTTTCTGATCACAAACCCATCTCATTTGAAATATCTCTCACTCGTGTGTCTAAATCTCCCACTCCAGCCAAGAGCTGCTGTATTTTTAACCCTTCAACTGCTGTACTTTTTTCCTCTGCTTTCACCTCCACTACTACTAATAATAATAATTTGTCACATTTGTATGTTTCCCATACTTGACAGACGAAATTGGTCTTCTGCCTTTAACCCAACCACCACCAGGTGGTGCAGCGAGCAGCGTAGTCGCGCTCGGGGAGCTGGAGAATTAGATGTGCACTCATAGACACCCCAAGGTGTGTAGTGGCCGGGGCCGGGGCGCGAACCCTACTGTTACTGCTCCTGAAACATCTGCCTGTGTCAGCACACAGGTGCTACTCAGTAGCCACAATGAGACCTGCACTAAGATCCTGGACATTGTGGCCCCACTAAAAGTCAGGCACTGAAGAGTCCTGAACTCGAGACGTGCTCAAAGGACAGAGAGAGAGAGTACTTGTATAAAAAAGAATTTATTAGACAGACATAATGGGTTACAGAATAATCAGAGTACAGGCATAAAATACATTTTATATGCATATAAAGATGGGAGCAAAATACTGAACCTTCCTCAATGGCGTTTCCTCAAAAAGTGCTCTCCGAGCTCTGTTGCGGGTTTCTCTTATACCTTAGATAGGACCTTGGCTGTTTCCATGACAACGAAGGTCAGTGGCCTCTCTTCTGACTAAGATATGGTGTTCTGGTGTGCGTTATCTCTAGATGGATGTGCGAGCAGAGTCTTAAATCAGTAAAGCTGTTTTCTAGATGTGAACTCTAAGTGTATTAACCTTTAAGTAATAATGTAGTCTATCATAGTACTGTATATATATTATGTGTGATATGTTCTGGTTACCGAGCACAATATTGTTGTCTGTGGACCAGCGGCAGTAGCTGCACTGGATAAAGAGAAACTACTTGATTAAGTTATGATTATATGAAAAATGGGCTCCTAAGCTAACTAAACTAGTAAACCATGTAATTCGTGTTTGTCTAAAGTCCAGAGAGAATAGTTTAATCAAACAGTAACATTTCCTGAGCATATAAAATCAGTAAACGGTGTATAAAACAGTGTCATAACTCTTCAGCACTCAAAGTTGGCAAAATACCCGTGGATAAATGAGACCACCAGGGTAGCGAGACGTCTTTGCAGGCGTGCAGAACGCAAGTGGAAAAAGGACAGACTCCAGGTTTCTTTCATTTAGCTAAAAACATGTTTAAAACACTACCAGGCCACCGTCAAATCAGAAAAAAACAAATAATTCTCCCAAATCATCACCTCCAACAGACACAACCCCCGCATTCTTTTCAACACAGTAAATTTCATCCTTAATGTTCCTCCATCTGCTAGCATGGAGGCCACTGTTGACTCCTGTGATAGTTTCAGCAAATTCTTTGTTGAAAAGGTGGAGTTGATTAGGTCCTCCATCCCCCACTCTGCAGTCGACACCTCTCCCAATGTTTCTTGCACAGCAACTTTCAGGCAATTCCATGGGCGTAGCAAGGATTTTATGAGGGGCGGTTCGTTTAAAGGAAATGTGGACCTTGAAAGATAAACACGCCTCAGTGGTTCACTGGAAACGCGTCGGGTTGCCACTCCTAGAATCGGGTTCGATTCCCACTTGGTTGAGCTTTTCTTTTTTTCTTTTTTATTAAATGTATTCATTTCAAATTTAAAAAACACAAGAAAATTATTTACAAAACCACATTATAAAACAAAACAATACATGAAATTAAAGGAGGCAGAAGAAGAAAAAATCTTATTTCTGCCCCTTCTTCAAACAAAATTAATTCAAACAATCAACCCAAATAGCAATCGCATATATAAAAAATATAAGATATTAAATGATTTCTCACACAAAACCATAAATAGTAATTTGCATATAAACCAATTTATGAATATTTGTTTAGAAATTTTGTTTTAATCATTTTCTTAAATATAGATATTGACTTTGCAATTTTAATATCAAGTTCCAAACAATTCCACAGTCCTATTCCCTGTACTAAAGTTGACCTACTCTTTAAACTAGTTCTGTATTGTGGCATAACAAATATATCTGTTCCCTTGAGATTATAATTACTAGTCCTTTTTACAAAAAGCCTTTGGATGTTTGAGGGTAATGAGAAATTCTGAGCTTTGAACAATAATAAAAGAATATTATAGTCAACCAAATCATAAAACTAGCAATTTCAATTTGTAAAACAAAACATTTGATGGATGGTAGTAATGTGTTCTTGTAATAATTCTTATGGCTCTCTTCTGTAAAATGAAAATAGGCTTAGTTGCAGTTTTGCACGTTGTACCCCAAATATCTATACAGTAAATTAAGTGCGGGAGTATAATCGTATTATATAACAAAAAACAGGAGTTTGTGTTAACCACAGGCATATTAACTCCTTTTTTTTATCCAATAAAAGACAAACGTAAAAATAAGTTCAACCAAGTGAGAATCGAACCCAAGTCTAGATAAGGTTTGGAGTGGCAACCTGACGCGTTTCCAGTGGACCACCGAGGCGTGTTGCTTTATCAGGTCAACTTTTCCTTTAAACGAACCGCCCCTCATAAAATCCCTAGACGGGACTTCATAGGCAAAGTGGGCGGTTCGTTCGAACCCCGCAAACCCCCTCTCGCTACGCGTGTGAACTCAAACCCATCTCACTCCCATTGTTAAACAAAGTTGTTGGTCACATGAAACCTTCAGGCTCCCCCGCTGATCCCATCTCCCCATCATTGTTCAAACAGGTTCTGCCATCGATTGGGCCCTCTGTTCTTAATATTCTGAATAGTACCATTGCTACAAGTGCGGTCCCAGATGCTTTCAAACATGCAGTGATCACTCCGTTAATAAAGAAACCTTGGGCCTCATGTACAAAGACTTGCGTGGACTTCTTACTGAAACGTGACGTACGGTCAAATCCAGAAAACGGCGTACGCACAAAAAAATCCAGATGTATCAAACTGTGCGTACGCCGGAATCCACGCACATTGCTTTTGTACATCACAATCAATGTGGAATTGAGCGCACATGAGAGTGTGGCCGACTCCGCCTTTGACACGCCTCCATATAAATATGCAAATTCATTTAAATATGCCCTGCACCAGAGGAATGTCGTCTTTGCTCTATTGCAAATCATGTCGAAACGTGGAAAAAAAGAGGAACTCCACGGACTGTGAACTGGAGACACTTCTGAGTGAGGTAGAGGCACGGAAAAAGAATTTTATGAGGGGCGTTCGGTTATAATAAATGTGGACCTTAAAATATAGACACGTCCAGGTAGTTCACTGGAAATGCAATGTGCTGTTAGCTGCTCCTAACCTTATCTAGACCTCTTGGGTTCGAATCCCACAAGGTATGACTTTTTTTTAAATTTCTTTTAGATTATTTATTCATTCCAGATTTAAAAAACACAAGAAAACTATTTACAAAACAACAAGAAATAAAACAATACATGAAATGAAAGGGGAAATAGTTTTCTTGTGTTTTTTTATCTGGAATGAATAAATAATCTAAAAAAAAGAAAAATGTCATACCTTGTGGGATTCGAACCCACGAGGTCTAGATAAGGTTAGGAGCAGCTAACGGCACATTGCGTTTCCAGTGAGCTACCTGGACGTGTCTATATTTTAAGGTCCACATTTATTATAAACGAACCGCCCCTCATAAAATTCTGGCTACGCCTATGTAAGGCCATTGTTGTCAATATTGTTGCCACTATTTTGCGCATGCTTTTGTATCCACTCATCTAATTGCGTCCATGTGGATGTAATAATTGTTAATCATGTGTGTTTGGTGTGAACAATACCCCTTGGCCATGGTAGACCAAAGCTCAGAAACAAACTGCGGGCCCCTGTCCGATGTAATGTCTGAAGGGGGGCCAAAACGCACAACCCAGGTAGACAAAAATGCCCGGGCCACCACTGCAGATGTTGTGGATGTCAGAGGAACCACCTCAGGCCACCTGGTGGTCCGGTCTATCATAGTCAGCAGATGAGTAAAACCTTGTGATGGAGGCAGAGGGCCCACCAGGTCTACGTGCACATGGTCAAACCGCCGACCAGGAATGGAGAAAGGTTCCAAAGGTGCTTTGGTGTGCCTGTTAACCTTAGCACGCTGGCATGGGACACACGCTGCTGCCCACTCCTTAACTGCTTTACGCAGACCGGGCCAAACAAACTTTGAACTGACCAGTTTCACAGAGGCTCTAACACCTGGATGAGAAAGGGAATGTAAAGAATCAAAAACGCGGCGTCGCCATGAAACTGGAACCAGAGGGCGGGGCCTGCCAGTAGAAACATCACAGAGCAGGAGAGGACCTCCGTCATTCACCTGCCGTTCCTCCAACTCGAGGCCTGTGGGCCCGGACTGGAGCTCGAGTATTTCTGCGTCGCTACGTTGGTCCGCAGCCATAGCAGAAAAATCGATGCCAACGTATACGGGAGAGATCAGCACCCGGGAGAGACAGTCGGCCACCACGTTGGATTTTCCAGCCACATGCTGAATGTCTGTAGTAAATTCAGACACCGCTGCGAGGTGGCGTTGCTGGCGAGCAGACCAGGGGTCAGAAATTTTTGACATCGCAAACACCAAGGGTTTGTGGTCAACATATGCAGTGAACCGGCGGCCCTCCAGGAAAAACCTGAAATGGCGTGTGGCCAGGTAAAGCGCCAGCAACTCTCTGTCAAAAACACTGTATTTCAGCTCATTGTCCCGCAGCGTACGGCTGAAAAATGCAAGCGGCTGCCAAACCCCGGAAACCTGCTGTTCTAACACAGCCCCCACCGCAACATCAGATGCGTCTGTTGTCAAAGCTATTTGTGCCGCTGGGGATGGATGGGCCAAAAGGGCAGCAGTGGCCAGTGCAGCTTTAGCATCACCAAATGCCTGTAGGCGTTCTGGTGTCCAGTCAACACTGTCGTTGGGCTTTTTCTTTTTCAGCGCTCCATAGAGCGGACGCAGCAGTTGTGCTGCCCTGGGGAGGAAACGGTTATAGAAGTTAACCATTCCCAAAAATTCTTGTAGCGCTTTAACAGACTGGGGCTGTGGGAAATCGGACACCGCCTGCACTTTGTTTGGTAACGGGACGGCACCACTGGCAGAAATGCGGTGGCCCAAAAAGTCAATGACTGGCAGCCCAAACTGGCATTTCGCTGTATTTACAATCAGGCCATGTGCTGCCAGGCGCTGAAAAACCTCACGGAGGTGGGACATGTGCTGCTCAGCCGAGCTGCTAGCCACCAGGATGTCGTCCAGGTACACAAATACGAAGGACAGACCCCTTAGGACTGAATCCATCAACCGCTGAAATGTTTGTGCTGCACCTTTAAGACCAAAAGGCATGCGCAAAAACTCAAACAGGCCGAAAGGCGTGATAACAGCGGTCTTAGGGACATCCTCCACATGCACAGGAACCTGGTGGTACCCCCGTACTAAATCTACTTTAGAAAAAATGGAGGTCCCAGCCAGGTGCACTGAAAAATCCTGGATGTGGGGGATGGGATAACGATCGTTCTCTGTGATGTTATTAAGGCGGCGGAAATCCCCACATGGTCGCCATTTGCCGTCTGCCTTAGGCACCATGTGCAAGGGGGAGGCCCACGGACTGTTTGAACGCTGCACGATGCCTAAACGCTCCATGTTAGCAAACTCCTCCTGCGCGATTGCTAGCTTAGTAGCATCGAGGCGGAGTGCACGTGCGAAAACCGGAGGGCCCGTTGTGGAGATATAATGTTCGATCCCATGTTTAGTGTTTGTGTTTGCAAAATTAGGAACAGTCAGTGAGGGGAACTCGGACAATAAACGCTGAAACACGTTACCCGAAGCTAAAAAGTTAGCATGCATTAAAGGCCCAGCTCCTCGCGTCGCACAAGGCAGTGACGAAAAAGACACAGCGTCGATCAAACGTCTGTTAGCAACATCAACAAGGAGCCCGTGAGCACAAAGAAAATCAGCCCCTAAAATAGGAACTGAGCTCGCAGCTACAACAAAGTTCCACTGGAAGTCCCGTTCATGGAAACAAACAGTCACCAACCTTTCACCAAACGTCTTGATGGGAGAGCCATTAGCCGCGGTTAGCATCGGCCCGCAGCCTTCTGCCAACCTGTCGGAGCCAGTCGGGGGAACGAGGCTCTTCTGCGAACCAGAGTCCACCAGGAACCGCCTCCCCGACCTCGAGTCTTCGATGAAAAGCAGCCTTTCCCTGTCGCCAACGGCCGCGGCTGCTAGCGTGCGCTGGCGTCGTCGTTTTCCCTGCGGCTTGAAGCTGCACGGCGGGACGCACCGTCGTGCTTTGGCGCCAAAGCGCTGGTGGTAGGAACAAAGGGCGGCTCCTGTCCGCCTGCGGGTAGCGACCCCTGCTACCACCGATGGCTCGTCCGGCGCTGAAGGCGTCGCTTGAAACTCAGGTGCTGCTGGAGATCCGGGGACCGCCGCCTGGATCGCGAAGGTCCTCGTAGCCAGAAGGATGCGGTCGGCTTCCTCCGCCAGCGAGCGGTAGTCTCTCTGCTGCAGAAGCGGGGAGTTGGCCAGGACCGTGCGCACCGAAGCCGGGAGCTGGCGGAGGAAGAGGTGGAGGAAGAGAAACCCAC
>JBBPBX010038459.1:6913-21782 GCA_038048925.1 Garcialebias charrua
CGTCGCCTTTGCTCTTTGAGGGGAAACGTGTTTTCATCTTCCCGGACTACCCGCCCGCGGTGGCTAAAAAGCGCTCGACGTTCATGGCGGTGAAGAAGGAGCTGCACTCCTGCCCTGGAGTCAAATTTGGTCTTCTCTAGCCTGCTATACTGCAAATTACGCTCCCAGGTGGCCAGGTTCACAAATTCGAGGATCCAGTGTTGGCTGCAGACTTTGTCAAAAAGAACCTTAAAAATGTGGTCGACCCAGCCATGGTGTAGCTCCGGACGTATAGCTATGGTGTGATTATCCGATCACATTGTGACTCTTGTGACTTGAGTTCTCTGGGCCCAGGGCCGAAGACAAGCATGATAGATTATGTTATTGTTTACAGTACACGACTCTGGACGTTGAAATTACAGTCTAAAGTGCTCTGATTCTGTAATGGTGCCTTCGTGAGTTACGCATGCACAATGTGAACACAATTTATTTCCATCTCAGACGCTTATCATTCCTCCTTTTTTATTTATTTATATTTTTTCTATTTATTCTTAATTTTCTTTTTATTTCTCACAAACAGACAGTTAATTTGCCATCTCTAACTTAGGTCTCTTGTTACGACTCCAAAATTTGTCAGGTTTCCCCAGCTTTTCTTTTCTTGATATCATTTATTATTATTATTATTTATTTTTATTTATTATTATTATTATTATTGTTATTATTACTATTATTACTTACTTTTTTCTTAATTTTCTTTTCTTCTCATAAACAGACAGTTTAGTTGCTATTTCTTACTTATGTTGTTGATATTAGTCTAGCAGATTTTTATGGGCCTGCTTGTATTTTAGGTTCTTCTCATGACATATAAAATAGGACTCTGGTTTTATGACTCCAAAAATTTGTCAGGTTTCCCAAGGGTTTATTTTATTTATTTATTTACTTCATTGTATTTTTTTCTTCTTCCTTAATTTTTCATAAACAAACAGTTAATCTGCTATTTCTCTCTTACTTATGTTTTTGATATTATTCTAGCAGACTTTTATGGGTCTACTTGTATTTTAGTTTTTTCTCACGGCATATTAAACAGGACTTTGGTTTTATGACTCCAAAAGTTGTCAGGTTTCCCCAGGTCTTGGGGTGCTTTTGAATTTTACACACTGTTATCTACATTATGTTCCAGGAGAGGGCGTTAGTGGCTAACACTGCTCTCGCTACTCCTCCTTTCAGTCCTTATTGGACTGTGTGCTGGTAGTTTCTCTTTTGATGTTTTTTGTGGGGTCTCGCGCGTCCCGTTTGGGGGGATGCCTCTGCGAGGGGGGTGGGAATGGGTGGGCTGTGGGTGGTGGGGCCTCGTATATCCCGAGTGTGGGGATGCCTTGGCGATGGGGCTGGGTTGGGGGGATCTTTGATTTGTATGGATGGGTACATTGTTTTTTTTTTTGCTATTATTATTATTATTATTTTTTTTTTCTCCCTCCCCCTCCCCTTTTCAGGCGTCCGAAGGCAGTCCTGTCTGTTCCTCTCTTCATCCTGCTCCGTGCTGACCAACTTCTGCTGCAATGGTAGGACAAGAGATTTGTTTTACTAGCTTTAATTGCAGGGGGCTCAACAATCCTCAGAAGCGCAGTAAGGTGTTACATCATGTGCGACGTTTGGGGACACACATAGCGTTCCTACAGGAGACACACCTTAGGAATAGAGATCACCTGAAAATTAAACGTAGCTGGTCTGGCCAGGTATTCCATTCCTCCTTCAACACTAAATCTAGAGGAGTAGCCATTCTTATAAATAAATCAATCCCTTATGTACACTCTCAAACTATTTCCGACCCCTGTGGCAGATATGTCATCATCACGGGCACCATCCACAACACTCCGGTAGCTTTGGTCAATATTTATGCCCCCAATTGTGACAATGAAAACTTTTTTAAACACATCTTTCAACTACTTCCCGATATGTCCTCTTATAGACTTATACTGGGAGGCGACTTCAACTGCTGGCTTAATCCCCAACTGGACCGTTCATCCACTAATACAGTCACACCCTCGCGCTCTTCTAAGGTTATTAACTCCTTTATGTCAGAGTTTAAAGTACATGACGCCTGGCGGTTCCTGCACCCCTCTCAAAAAGTTTTCTCCTTCTTCTCCCCTGTCCACCACACCTTTACACGTATTGACTTTTTCCTGGTTGATGACAGACTGCTGTCCTGTCTCACTGGATGCAGATATGATGCCATCGTTTTATCAGATCATGCCCCGGTTACTATAAGTATCAGATTTGGTTCTCATCCGGTTGAACGAGCACCGTGGAGGCTCAACACCCGTTTATTAGCTGATGACAGGTTTATATCCTTTGTGGCGAAACAAATAGATTTCTTTTTAGAAACTAACAGGAGTCCCGAGATATCCGCTTCTTTGCTCTGGGAGACACTCAAAGCCTTTATTAGAGGAGAAATTATTTCCTACGCCAAACATGAAAATAAACTACAAAAAGAGAAAATTGAAGTTCTAACGCACCAAATATCCCAAATCGATGATTTATATGCAATATCCCCCTCCCCTGTTTTGTACACGGACCGACTCATGATACAAGCGGAGTTTGATGTACTTATGACTCAACACACTACCGAGATGTTACTTAAGTCCGGTGCCCAATTTTACGAACATGGGGATAAAGCTGGCAAACTCCTTGCTCATCAGATTCACCGTCGGTCAGATTCACGCCTCATTTCTCAGATTCAAACGGATCAAGGAGTCACAACGAACCCAACAGAAGTTAACATGGCTTTTAAAGATTTTTATAAGATATTATATTCTTCAGAATGTTCCCCTTCTATAGCTGACTATGATGAGTTCTTTGACGCCTTGGAGATACCTGCCATTGGTCGGGATGTGGCTGACAACCTTGAGAGGCCCATTGTGGTTTCCGAACTTTCCAAAGCAGTCATGGCTCTGCAAGGGGGGAAATGCCCTGGCCCGGATGGCTTTCCCTGTGAATTTTACAAAACATTTTGGGACAAGATTTCCTCTCTGCTCTTGGAGGTATACAACGAGTCTATAGCCTCTGGGCATCTCCCTCAGACTCTTAATCAGGCAGTTATCACCTTATTGGCAAAAAAAGGCAAGGATCCCTTACTCTGCTCCTCTTATCGTCCGATAAGTTTACTTAATGTAGATTTTAAACTTTTGGCAAAGACACTGGCGCTGAGACTGGAAACTGTACTTCCCAGTGTGGTTGGGATGGACCAGACCGGTTTTGTACGGAATAGGAATTCCTTCTCTAATGTAAGGCAGCTTTTTAATGTGATCTATAGTCCTCCTTCTGATAATACTCAGGAAGTTGTAATCTCTTTAGATGCTGAGAAGGCCTTCGATAGAGTCGAATGGTCATACTTATTCTACGCAATTAAGAAATTCGGTTTTGGGGAGAACTTTTTGGCCTGGATTAAGCTGTTATATTCTGACCCGTGTGCATCCATTAGAACAAACAACAATCATTCCGGTTACTTCCCTCTCAATCGCTCTACACGACAGGGCTGCCCTTTGAGCCCGCTACTTTTTGCCTTGGCAATTGAACCCCTGGCAATAGCACTTAGAGGCAACACGAACATTGTAGGTGTGGGAAGGAACGGCATTGAAACTAAGATATCTTTATACGCAGATGATCTCCTTTTATACATCTCCAATCTGGATGTCTCCATTCCGGCAGCACTTGCTACACTTGATAAATTTGGGCAGTTGTCAGGGTATAAACTAAACCTTAATAAGAGTGAACTATTTCCAATTAATGCATTGGCTAAGAATTACCCACTACACACACTACCCTTTAAGGTTGTAGATCACAAATTTACTTATCTAGGAATTTGTGGGATTCTTGGTCTGTTTGTCACTCTTCCTTCCACAGCCAATCACTCAACTCACCACACCTGCTGCCATTCTGAGGAGGACTGCTTACTCACCTATTTAAGCAGCTGCCAGACACCTCCTCAGCGCTGGGACATCTTCTTCCATTTGGACCTTCCACGGCCTGACTCTGGTCTTCTCCAAGACCTTCCTCATCCACGGGTCTCAACCTCTGTGGATCATTAGATGTCCTCATCTGCACCGTCTGGTCTCAGCCTGCTCCTCTCTCCAACTGGATCCTCTCACTCCACCTGCTGCAACCCCAGGAATCCCACCTTCAACTCTCCTCCAGAACACCTCCTGCAAAACAAAGTAAGGATTTCAATTCTTCAACTCAAGATTCAAAACCATCATACAACCCACGGATATATATACTCACCAACTCTCTCCCCTTCCTTTACAGCTGCTCGAGTACTTTTTTTATCTGCACTGTAAATAAACTTCACTTAACTTTTGCCCTGCCTTGTGTCCTTACTTCCTTGGTCTGCTATTTGGGGTCAACGTTAAAACCAAACCTGATAGTATGTCCCAGCCTATGGACCCCCCAGGCACGACTGAGGAAGTAAGTGGCCAGTTAGGGTCTACGTTACAGCAGATTGTCACTCAGCAGCAAACTACCCAAAAGAACCTACTGCAGCTGGGGAGCATGGTGTCTTCTCTACAGAAGGAGTTGTCAACCCAAACAAAACCAAATCCTGGCAAGGAGCCAGACGTTCGTCCTTCAGAGTTTTTTGAAGGTAACACACGTAAATGTGGCGGCTTCATTCTCCAATGCGAGTTGGCTTTCAAACGAGCTCCAATCACCTACGACTCTGATTTTGCTCGCATCACTTACATCATAAGTGCACTGAAGGGTGAGGCGCTCCAATGGGCACAAGCCTTCCTCCGCCGACGTTCTGTTGACCGCTTGTCTTACTCCATGTTTTTGAAGAACTTTCTCCAGGTGTTTGACCACCCTCTCCAACAGGAGGAAGCGGCCCAAAAACTGTTTTCCTTACGCCAAGGAAGTGAAACGGTGGCGAAGTTCGCAATTCACTTCCGCATCCTCGCTGAGGAGTCCGGATGGGAAGGAAAAGCGCTCCGTAGCGCATTCATCAAAGCTCTAAACCGCCAAATAAAAGATAAGCTGATTACTGGGGAAATTCCTTCCGACCTAGACGACGTCATCGCCTTGGCCATCCGTGTTGACAACCGTGTTCGAGAGAGCCAACTCGAGGACGACTTCAACTCCCGTGAGTCTCTCGCTTCCGGAAGTTCCGCCCCCACAGCTTCCGAGTCTTTCTCCGAAACGGAGCCGATGCAAATCGGAAAGACCCGAATCACCCCTGAGGAGCGACAGCGACGTCTTGAGGCCAATGCATGCATGTATTGTGGAAAACAAGGTCACACAGTAAAAACGTGCAGATTACTGCTAAAAGCCAACGCCCGCCAGTAGGTAAGGGGATACTGGTGGGTACGACTTCTTTTTCTCCTAAAAATTTAACCTTGCCTGTGATTCTCTGTTTGAACTCTGTTAATCATCCCATGCAGGCATTTCTCGACTCTGGTGCAGAACAGAGCCTGATCAGCAGAGATCTAGTAGACAAACTACAGATTCCCACAACCAGTTTGGACCCATCCATTCCTGTCACCGCCATCACGGGACAACACATTTCGTCCATCTCTTTAAAAACAATAAAAATCAAATTTGTTGTCTCAGGAAATCACAGGGAGTATGGTGAGTTTTTTGTTTTTGATTCGCCCACGTCTCAACTCGTACTGGGATACCCCTGGTTAAAGACACACAACCCATGTATTAACTGGACAGAGAACAGAATTGAAAGATGGGGGGAGGAGTGTTCTTTGAAATGTCTCCATTCTGCAGTCTCTCCCAGTTCACCTCCTCCATTGGTGAAAGAAAAGATCGATCTAACCAACGTGCCTGCCACTTACCACTCTCTGGCACCGGTTTTTAGCAAACAACTAGCATTATCCTTACCTCGTCACAGACTCTACGACTGCGCAATTGATTTACTTGCTGGTGCTCCACTACCTGCTAGTAGGTTGTATAACATCTCAGGGCCTGAAAAGGCAACCATGACAGAATATATTGAAGAGTCTCTTAAATCTGGTATTATCCGTCCATCTACATCTCCACTTGGGGCAGGATTTTTCTTCGTCTCAAAGAAGGACAAAACCCTCCGTCCGTGTATCGACTATCGGGGTCTGAATCAGATCACCATCAAAAACAAATATCCACTTCCTCTTATCGAATCAGTTTACGAACAGCTACAAGGTGCAACTATCTTCTCAAAACTTGACCTACGCAACGCTTATCATCTGGTCCGTATTCGCAAGGGGGACGAGTGGAAAACTGCTTTTAAAACGCCTCTTGGACATTTTGAATACCTGGTCATGCCTTTTGGGTTGACCAATGCCCCGGCAGTTTTCCAAGCTCTTGTTAACGACGTCCTACGTGATTTCCTTCAGGTCTTTGTTTTTGTATACCTAGATGACATCTTGATCTACTCCAAAGACGAGACGCAACACACTCGACACGTCAAAGCGGTCCTTCAACGTTTATTGGAGAATCAGCTGTTCGTTAAAGCCGAGAAGTGTGAGTTCCACAAATCTTCTATCACCTTCTTGGGATTCATCTTTGAAAGAGGACAGGTGAGGTCTGACCCGGACAAGACTACAGCAGTGGTGGATTGGCCTGTGCCCTCCAATAGGAAGCAGCTACAGCGATTCCTGGGGTTTGCCAACTTTTACAGACGCTTTATTAAGAACTACAGCAAGGTGGCCATCCCTCTCACACAACTCACCTCTACCCGTGTACAGTTTGCCTGGACTGCTGAAGCAGACACTGCTTTTTCTACCTTAAAACATCTTTTCTCCACAGCTCCAATCTTATCACATCCGGATGTTTCAAAACAGTTCATCGTTGAGGTCGACGCCTCTGACGCCGGAGTCGGGGCGGTCCTTTCTCAACGGTCATCCGATGATGGGAAACTCCACCCATGTGCCTTCTTCTCCCGTCGCCTGTCTTCTGCTGAGGCCAACTACGACGTGGGTGACCGTGAACTGTTGGCCATTAAACTGGCCTTGGAGGAATGGAGACATTGGCTGGAGGGTTCGGAACTTCCCTTCATCGTCTGGACAGACCACAAGAACCTGGCCTATCTTCAAGGAGCAAAGAGACTTAACGCCCGACAGGCCAGGTGGTCTTTGTTTTTTGCTCGATTTAATTTCTCGATTTCCTATATTCCAGGATCTCGTAACGTCAAGCCAGACGCCCTTTCTCGACAGTTTTCCTTGGTCGAGGGTCCAGAGACTCCGGACGACATCCTCCCGTCTTGTTGCACGGTGGGTGCTGTGACTTGGCCAATAGAGGAAGACATATTGGAGGCCCAAAGAACCGAACCTGACCCTGGCTCGGGTCCTTCTGGGAGATTGTTCGTTCCCGCCTCCATGGTGAGCAAAGTTCTGGTCTGGCTCCACACTGCCCGGTTCTCCTGTCACCCCGGCATCCGACGCATGCTCCACCTGACCAAAGCATCCTTCTGGTGGCCGACTCTTCAGAAGGACGTTAAGGAGTTTGTCTCGGCCTGCCCTGTCTGCGCCCGGAACAAACACAACAACCAGCCCCCCGCTGGTCTCCTCCTACCTCTCTCGATCCCCAACCGTCCTTGGTCCCACATCGCCTTGGATTTCATCACCGGTCTCCCGGTCTCCAATGGTAAAACAGTCATTTGCACCATCGTTGATCGTTTTTCCAAGTCTGCACATTTCATACCGCTTCCTAAACTTCCATCTGCTCTTGAGACTGCCCAGGTCGTCACGGAACACGTTTTCCGCCTCCATGGCATACCTCAGGACATTGTGTCTGATCGTGGCCCGCAGTTCGTCTCCCAGGTCTGGAGGGGGTTCTGTGCAGCGCTTGGGGCCCAAGTCAGTCTCTCCTCGGGTTACCACCCGCAATCCAACGGACAGACAGAGAGATGCAACCAGGATCTGGAAAACATCCTGCGCTGTGTGATCAATTCCAATCCGTCTTCCTGGAGCCAGCATCTTCCGTGGATCGAATACGCCCACAATTCCCAGACCTCGGCGGCGACCGGACGGTCTCCTTTCGAGGTGGCCTTGGGATTCTCTCCTCCTCTTTTTCCCTCGCAGGAGGTTGATGTGGGTGTTCCCTCGATCCACCTCCACATCAGACGTTGTCGTCGGGTTTGGCGCCAGACGAGGGCGGCTCTGGCAAGGACTTCTGAGCGGAATGAACGTTTTGCTAACAGACACCGCTCCAGGGCTCCCGACTACAGGATAGGCCAGAAGGTATGGCTCTCGACCAAGGACATCACTTTGAAGGACACTCCTCGGAAGCTCTCGCCTAGGTTCATAGGTCCTTTCCCTGTGGTGAAGGTGGTCAACAGGTCGGCAGTGAGGCTCCAACTCCCACCGTCGATGAGGATACACCCAACCTTCCACGTGTCCCGCGTCATGCCCGTTACATTCAAACACAGGGACCTCTTTAAAGCCAACTTCTCCCCTTTATTAACACATATTAAGGAAGACTTCGACCGCTGGTCGGTGCTGGGTCTCTCGTTGGCGGCCAGGGTAAATACGATTAAAATGAACATTTTACCGCGCTTCTCCTACCTATTTCAACGTATCCCTATTTTTCTTCCACAATCCTTTTTTAACAAACTAGACAGCATAATCACCAGATTCCTGTGGAATGGGAAAGCTCCTCGCATACGCACTCAACTTCTTCAAAGGCCCAGGAAGCTTGGTGGGATGGCACTTCCAAACTTTAGATTTTATTACTGGGCCTCAAACATTGGTCTTTTCAGATATTGGCTTGAGGCAGACAATCCCTCTTCCCCAGCTTGGGTCACTATGGAAGCCAAGTCGGTGAGGCCTACATCTCTGGCAGCTCTGCTATATTCACTGTTGCAATCCTCGACTAAACCCTACACTTCCAACAAATTGGTGGAGGGGTCTTTGAGGCTGTGGAAGCAATTCAGATGACACTTTGGCTTACAATCCATATCTGTACATGCCCCTATAGCTTCAAATCACACTTTTCCACCATCTCTTTCAGACAATGCTTTCTTGACATGGCAGAGAAAGGGAATCTTAAAGCGCGGGCCCGCCCGCGGTACCGTTTGAGCCTAATTTGCAGGTGTTAGATCGTGATTTCCCAAATATGGAAGCTTTGGAAGTTCTGACGCATTAAAAGTCTTCCATAGGCTCTCTGCTTTTGATTGACACCAATTTTGACCAACTGAGTGAAACTTTTCAGTTTCTAGAGCCAATCAAATCCCACAGAGCCACCAAGGAAAAATCCACCCTCCCCCTGTTCCCCCACGTGGGGGTCTTGGCCAATCAAATGAGAGCTCATTCTGACATCACAGAGTTGTAGCCAATCAAATTTCCGTTGTATAGACATGTGACATGCCATGGTTTGAGGTACATCAAAGGTCTCAAATCCACTGTGCAACACATCACATGCAGCTGCGTCCGTCGTGCGTAAAATGGTAAGCGTCTCTTTGTTGACTTTTACGCATGCTTATTCTGACTTTTATCACTCTTTAGCCATGGATAAATGCCATGGAAACATGAAATACAAGCTTTAGAACTTGATTTACAAGGAAAAAGCTGCTCCTTTATGACGAAGCTGCCTTTTCTCCTGTGTGTCTGCCTGTGTGTGTGTGGGGGCGGGGTGCGGGGGTGTGGAGGGTTTGAAGCACACAGCCCCTGTGGAGTCATTGTTGATCCATTGTGAAGCTTTGTGTGTTATCTGAGTGCTTATCTGTGGGTGTTGGGACTGCAGCTGGACCTGTGGGGTGAAATCTCCTCTTGTGATTTACAGTATACAGGTAGTCCCCGAGCTACGAGCGGCCTGCTGTCATGTTACTGTATTTCTATCAGCTTGAGAGTAAATATATGAATGGAACAGATGTAAGCTTTCAATAGACAGTCATTCTGAAGTATGTTGAAGTATTCAGAAGTATTCAGACATTTGAAGTTGGCATAATACAGGTGTTACCCAGCATGGCACAGTTTGGCACAGTTTTGGGCATGTTTGGATTTACTGATTTCCGCTTGAACATGCACATACAAAAACAGGCACAAAATCCTCAATTTTTATGCTATTGACTTCAAATTTGAAACTGTATTAGTAAATACTTCACAGTTTAGGCTCATATGAAATTCAAATCAACATATTGTTGTGTCAGTGTGCAGGTGCTTGACACATATAAACATTTTCAGGCGAGGCAAGAAAAACGCTTTATTTCTGTGTGCTCTCACTTCAATAAATACAAAATAACAGATACAACAAATTTGACTGCTGAAACAAAAAATTCAAAGTGTTATTTTTACAAAGACACCAACCAATTGCTTGTACGCCATACGGTTCAAGAACAGCTTCTAATTTACTTTGGGTATGTATTTTTTAGGCGTTTTTCGGATATTTGAGGCGAATGCTAAGACCTTCGCCTCGTTTCATCAAATCGTCGAGAAGTTTGATATCCCTCGCCAACACTTCTTTAGGTATTTACAAGTGCGTAGCTTTATCAGCTCCACATATCCAAACTTCCCCAATCTTCCCTTGGACACACCCTTAGATATGTTTCTAATACCCCAGGTCAAATTGAAGGGAGCTATATCTTTCACCTACAACCAAATTATGGGCCTACGTCCACAAACTTTAAATTCAATCAAACTACTTTGGGAGGAGGACCTTGGACTGACCTTTTCAGAGGATCTATGGGCACAGATTTTATCATCTGTGCACGGGTCCTCTATTTGTGCTAGGCATAGCTTGATTCAATGCAAACTTATACACCGTATCTATTATACTAAGGCGCGTTTGGCCAAGTTTTATAGCAATGTCTCTCCTACATGTGATAGGTGCCAACATTCCCCAGCTAACCTAATTCATACTATCTGGTCGTGTCCTCAGCTTTATCAATATTGGTCCAAAGTCTTTGCTATCCTATCGGACATCTTCGACAGGCAATTAGAACCTGACCCCCTAACTGCCTTATTTGGAATTGCTCCTACACAGTCCACCCTTTCCACCTCCCAGAAATCCTCCCTGGCCTTTTTGACCTTTTTGGCACGAAGAGTGATTATCACAAAATGGAAATCATCCCAACCTCCCTCGTATACCCATTGGCTCCGAGACGTACTGTACTTCATTAAGCTTGAAAAAATTTGTTTTACTCTAAAAGGCTCTTCTGCTAAATTCTTAGGATTGTGGAGCCCTCTTTTAAGAACCCTTAAAAATATGGATTTCCCTAATATTCCAGACTGAATAGGTGATTTGCTTGCAGCTGGTGTTTACTCTTGTTTTCTTTTTTCATTGCTGTGTAACCCCTCTTTCCTTCTCCTTCCTGTCCTGCTCTTGCTCCTTGGAATTGACTCGACTGTTCCAACGATGGGGGACCTCCCCGGCGCCTGAATCCCCCCCCTTTTTTATTTTTTATTTATTTTATTTTATTATTATTTTTAATTATTTACTTATTTATTTATTTATTTTTAGTTTTGTGTGTGGATGTGCTCTGTTGGGTATGTTCAGGCCCTGCTGTGTTAGGAATCTGTGGTACGCCAAATATGACGTCTTTGAATATACTGTTTTGTATTGAATTGTATCGTTTAAAAATCAAAATAAACTTGGAAAAAAAAACCATTACTGCCTATAGTCATACTACTGTTTACATTCACTGTTTACATTTATTAATACTGTTTACATTTATTACTACTGTTTACATTTATTACTACTGTTTACATTTACACTACTTTTATATCTACACTACTGCTGATACATATACAGTATTCTCTGACTAGCCTTATTTAAGGATGCCCAATGTGCCTTATGTGCCTTACTGCATATGCCACTTTGCCTCTATACCAACATCAACTACCTCATACATATACTGTGTACATTAACTCATATGCTGCTTTGCCACTCTTTGCAAATGTCAATGCTAGAACCTTCAGTTTATTTTATAGATATACTTTTTATACTTTTTATACTACTATGCAAAAACTCAGGATAGTATTACACTTTTATTATTTCATTTTATGCTTATGTTCATTAAATGTTTAGTGTTTTAGTGTTGGTGTAAAGTAAAATCATACACTCTCAGGTATTAAACTCATAATTAAACTCATGTATTAAACTTTTCACCTCATGTTAAGAATCATGCACTCCAAATGACTTTGTGCATCTTGTGACCATCTTGATCTGCTGACTCTGTGCATCTTGTGACCATCTGTGTGAAACCAACTGTTTGTTCCTCATTTTAATGTCATGTTCCTCATTTTATCTGCTGACTAAACTGTGACCTTCTCGTGTTAGTCTAAAAACACTGTTGCATTGTAAGAAAGTGCTGAATGCTCATTTTCCATGTGTTATCAGAAGTTTCCACCTTGTGATAGATAAGCACCTCCTCGTTCCACCCATTGTACCACCCTGTTCCTCCGTCAACCCCTCCCCAAATTAGCTCCTCCTATACGAGGGTTTTAATCCATGCTGTGTTACTCTCTGAGCTCAGAGCAGAGCCAGACAGCTTCAGTGCCTGTATTATTTCTGTTCTCAATCTTGCAAGATTCATTAAATCTTTTAAACTTGAACTTCGTTTGGACAACCTTGCCTCGTTATTCAGTTTATTTCACATTGGTGTAAATTTTCATAATTTTATACTACTATGCAAAAACTCAGGACAATGTTACACTTTTACTATTTTATGCTTATGTTTATTAAATGTTTCAGTGTTTTAGTGTTTAAATGGTTACTGTTGCACCGAGGGACAGAGAGAAACGCAATTTCAATCCTGTGTATGTCCTGTACATATTGCAGTTCTGACAATAAAGTTGACTTTGACTTTGACACCTTGAAACCTGTCTGTTACACAGTCTTACGTTAGCTGAAGAGATCAATATGCAATGTGTACCGTATCTAACATACATTAAAGATTTCATTCTACCTAAAAAAGGCTTTTCACTAAACTGTAATCGTGTTAGCCACGCTAGCACCTAGTACAGTGTATCAGGCCTAGGCACACTCAAACATTTGCCAACAGAAATCGCTGATTTCAAAAGTAACCCTCAAAACCATGAATGCCCAACTTACCCAGCCTTGCAAGAACAATAGGCATCAGTGATCTTGTCCACAGCTGTATTAATGCTGAGGGTGTGAGGATCTGCTGTTTTCCTCATCGACCGATAGCATTTCGCTGTGACGCGCACAATGTTGGAGGCATCACGTGGCTCAAACAACTTGATGTCGTCCAAAAAAGATGACATGAACTTGTTGGTTCCCCTGTCCATTGTCGTGGTTGATTTTTGTTGAAATCCGGCAGAAATGATACACTAATCGACTCAGAAATACCCTGCAGAGAGTCAGTCGACACCATGTTTCCATTGAAACTAAGCTCCGAGAGGCTTTGTTTGTGAGACATGCAGCCATATGGGAGTTTAGGGGGCGTTTCTGGGCGGAGCTTGGTAAGGTCCATTGTCTTACTGTTTCCATTTAGATCCACATAAATTTGACATCAATCCAAACCAAGCACGGTAGAAAACGGTTTGCCTCTTCCCATTAACAACACCTGAACAGAATCACAACTGCCCTTAAGTAACCCATCTCCCCTCAGACACTCGGAACTCAAAATGAAATGCGCCCCCTGATGGCGATAAACACAGGAAGGATAAATGGCTCCTACACAACTGTTAAATTGGAAGCAGTTTCATCACATGCCAAGCCTTAAAAAAACTGTAGTGGCAAAACACTCTTCATAAGTCTGAGCTCAAGACCAAGGATAACATATAGTTGCACAGTGGTTTTAATAAAGTAGTAGATATGCGCCTTAAATTTTACATAAATGGATATTAGTTACAAGTAGGGGTGCACCGATTTCAATTTTCTGGCCGATCACAGATTTTTAGAAAGTCTGACCTGCCGATTCCGATTTTGGCCGATACCGATTTTCAGGTGTTAAACGGTCAAAATGCTGGTGAAGATTCTCAGTCGTCCAGGACATGATAAAATCAAAAAGGCGTTCAATACAAGATCAATTGGACTTTATTTGTTGCAGAAAACGTTTCGACTCCTATCCAGGAGGCTTTTTCAATTCCATGAACAAACTGTGAGAAGTTTGGAGTTATAACAGAACCACGCACCATCATATGTAAATTGCAAGCTGAGGTAACACATACATGTGTATGTACACATACACATACATGTGTATGTACACATACATGTAAAGGTCAAAATGCACCTTCAATTTTCCAATCTTACTTTATTGTAAACGAAGTTTAACAAAAAATAAAAAATCAGTTCATTTTACTCTTTCACTTGTTACATTTTAAAAAACAAAACAAAAATAGATAATGCAGCATGTGTAACATTTTCAAGTCAGTGGTTAATAATAAATAACACTCGCACAGGTAAGTTCGTCCTCACAGACTTATTCCAGTCGTTTTTTCATTAGTGGCAGGTTTTTCTTGATGAACAAAAGCATTTCTGCTTTGTAAATGGTAATGGTAAATGGAGCTTACTTATATAGTGCCTTCCAGCCCCCTATGAGGGGCCCCAAAGCGCTTTACACTACCAGCCATCCACCCATTCATACACACATTCATACACCGGTAGCAGTAGTCTGCCATGCAAGGCGCCAGCCAGTCCTACCAGGAGCAACTCAGGGTTAAGTGTCTTCCCCAGGGACACAACGACACATGGTGTGGGAACTCGGGATTCGAACCTCCAACCTTCCGATCGGGGGATGACTGCCATTACCACTACTCCACGGCCGCCCTTTGTCACCAGACAGGCGACTTCTTTTCTCATCTACTACATGTCCAGCCAAGCTAAACAGGTGCTTGCTTTCAATGCTTGTGCATGGGGCAGGAACCTCCGATACATAGTTCTGTGCATAGCTGAAGGGCTGGCCAGCTGTTGCTCCTTTTCAATGTTCTCCTTTAAGATTTTGTTGTGAACT
>JBBPBX010038460.1:0-18478 GCA_038048925.1 Garcialebias charrua
AAGTTTCAGTCTGGATTCAGAGCAGCTCACAGTACTGAGACTGCATTGCTGAGAGTTACCAATGATGTCCTCATGGCTGCTGACACTGGTTCTCCCTCCATCCTTGTCCTCCTTGACCTCACTGCAGCTTTCGACACTGTGGACCATAGTATCCTCCTCCACCGTCTTCATGTGGAGGTCGGTCTCTGTGACACTGTCCTGGACTGGTTCAAATCTTTCCTCTCCAATAGGCTGGAATGTGTTAGTCTTGGCAATGCCACTTCCCAGACAGTCTGTGTCTCCTGTGGTGTCCCTCAAGGGTCAGTTCTGGGGCCCCTGCTGTTTTCCCTCTACATGCTGCCTTTAGGTCAAATTATTAATCAGTTCAACATTTCTTTTCACTGTTATGCCGACGATACACAGCTTTACATCAGGACTGGAGCATCATCATCATCCCCATTGTCATCTCCATCTTCACTCACTGCCTGGAGGAAATAAGAGCATGGATGAATCAGAACTTTCTTCAATTAAACTGCTCCAAGACTGAGGCCATACTGATTGGCACCCCTCACCAGGTACAAACATCAACTATAACAACAATTTCCTTTTCTGGACAAGACATCCCCCTCTCCACCTCTGTTACAAATCTTGGAATAAAAATGGACTCTCATCTTACATTTGAAAATCACATTAAGCATCTGTTTAAAACCTGCTTCTTCCATCTTCGAAACATCTCCAAACTTCGCCCATCTCTAACTTTTTCTGATGCTGAGAAACTCGTCCATGCCTTTGTCTCCTCCAGGCTCGACTACTGCAACTCCCTGTTTATTGGAATCCCTGGCAAAAACCTTCAGAAGCTTCAATATATTCAAAACAGTGCAGCAAGGATTTTATTGAGAGCTCGTAAATTTGAACATATTACACCCATTCTCCATAACCTCCATTGGCTTCCTGTCACCTACAGAATTCAGTACAAAACTGCTCTCATTACACACCAATGCTTACACGGAACTTCACCAGATTATATAAAGGACATTCTTGCTCCATATTCATCCAACCGGTCTCTTCGATCACAGAACAGTAATCTCCTTCACATTCCACAAACCAAATTAAGGACCATGGGAGACCGGGCATTCTGTGTGGCTGCCCCCCGCCTATGGAACTCCCTCCCTGACTACCTGAGAGCTCCACAGTCACTGGTTGACTTTAAACAAGGCTTAAAGACCTTTCTTTTTAAGCGAGCCTACTCTGCCTCCACATGATTTTACCTTTAATCTTAGTTGATACTATCATTGATTTTACTTGATTTTATCACTTGTTTTTATTTGATCTTTGATTTTTGTTGCACTTTGTAGCACTTTGAGATTTTCGTAAATGAAAAGTGCGTTATAAATGAAATTCATTATCATTATTATTATTATTAGTACTTCCGGCTGCTGCTTTCTGCTGAAATGGAGGGGAAAATTAGCAACGCACGTCAGAAGTAACGATCTATCTAATACCGGTAAGCTCACAGAGCTGGCAGGAAAGTCGCAAATTATCCAGAAGCTTCTTGAAGCTCAGTAATCCACGTGCATCGACAGGGCGGTGGGCTTCATCACTGCAGGGCAGGTCTACAGAATCAGAACCGAGCCCAACTAGAACCGAGTTGCTGTTCTGCAGAGCTGGTGAATAAAATTGTGCAGTATTGTACATATGTTGTTAAAATTATGTAGGTTTAAGAGCTTAGAACATTGTTAAGAATATTGCAAGAGTGGGGGGTTTATAAAGCCTTAAAATATATATACTGGTAAATGCAAAATTAAATACAGTGTTCCTAATTTGCAGGTTTTCACCTATCATGGGGGTGGTGGTGGTGGAACGTAACCTCCGCAATAAATGAGGGGCTACTGTATCTCTTCTTTTGCTTTTTCCTGGCAGCTGCATCTCTTAACATCCTTCTACCAATATACCCTGTCCCTCCTCTGGACATGTCCAAACCATCTCAGTCTGGCCTCTCTAACTTTATCTCCCAGTTGTTCAACCAGTGGTGTACCTCTGATGATCTCATTCCTAATCTTATCCATCCTTGTCGGTCCTAAGGAGAACCTCAACATCTTCATTTCTGCTCTTTCTCCTGTCTTTTTGTCCATGTACCATATGTCGAGCTAAAAGAGTTGCTAAGGCTTTCCAGCTTTTGCAGTCCGCTTTTGACATCATCCAGTCAGATTTGTTCCATCTCAAACTTGTCCTAAATGCTGACAAAACCAAAGGGATGCTTTTTTCAAAAAGGAAGTTGATCCCAGCAGTTCTTCCTCTGATTTTATCCTCAAATGGTGTCCCTATTGAGTTTGTTTTATCACTTGTTTTATTTGACCTTTAATTTTTTGCACTTTGTTGCACTGAGATTTTCATTAATGAAAAGTGCGTTATAAATTAAATTCATTATTAGTTATTATTATTATTGTTGATTCCTATAAATATTTGGGTATCCTGGTCGATTCACATCTCTCTTTTAAACTCCACGTGGAAAACCTAGTAAAGAAACTGAAAGTTAAACTGGGTTTCTTTTTCAGAAACAGATCATGTCTAACACTGAATGCTAGGAAACGCCTTGTATCTGTGACTTTCCTTCCCTCCATTGATTACAGTGACATTCTCTACATGAATGCTCCTACAAGCACCCTGCGGATGTTGAATGTCGTCTATCATGGTGCACTAAGATTCATAACTGGCTGTGATTATCATACCCACCACTGTATTCACTGGTTAACTGGACATCATTAAGACAAGAAAGTTAATTCTCAATAGTCCAGGTATCAAATCCGCTCATTCTCAATCAGTTCATCTGGACAGTTTCTTTTTAGCAGAAACGTTTCACCCTCACTCCAGAGGGCTTCCTCAGTCAGAGTAGTCCAAAGCACACTGAAGTTAACCCACCAAGTAAGCAACTTATGTGGACCAACCAGTTTGCTGTAGCCAAGATGGTTTCTGGGGGCGTGTCCCTCGTCGACTCCTCCCAGGCAGGCAGACATGTCCAAAGTGGTTCAAGACAAGAAAGTTAATTCTCAATAGTCCAGGTATCAAATCCGCTCATTCTCAATCAGTTCATCTGGACAGTTTCTTTTTAGCAGAAACGTTTCACCCTCACTCCAGAGGGCTTCCTCAGTCAGAGTAGTCCAAAGCACACTGAAGTTAACCCACCAAGTAAGCAACTTATGTGGACCAACCAGTTTGCTGTAGCCAAGATGGTTTCTGGGGGACATCATTAACTTCACGCAGACTCTTCCACTGGTACATTTTCATCTTTAAATCACTTCTTGGTCTGCTGCCCTCATACATCTCCTCCTACATGTCTTTGCGTGAGTGCAGCTACAGCGTGCGCTCTCAGGACATGATTACCTGCAGTGTTCCATCAGTGAGAACTGAGCTTAAGGGCCTTCTCCTACTCCACTCCTGCTTCCTGGAATATCTTACAAAAAGACTTAAAGCTCTCGGCCTTGAACTCTCTAAATGGTTTTAAGAATCTGTTGGAATCCTGGCAAAAACCAATGCAGACATGTTCTTGTTTTTGATTTTCTACATCTGCCTTATAATCCGTCTGTTTTGCTACGTTGATATATTTGTTTTAACTTGTTAAAAAATAATCTGTATACCTCTCTTATGATTGTCTATTGTTGATTGTCCAAGGAAAATCTACAGTTGCTGTTGTCATCATTCTTTAGTTTGTAGACAGCTCTCTCTTGTAAATGAGTCCTCGAGGCTCAAGGCCCCAGTATCCACCTTATTCCTGAGGGTGTCACTGTAGAAGCGATAATGTGTCTTACTTCCGTTTTACCCCGTAAGTAGAATTTCTGCATTGGCTCCTCGTTGTTTACTTGTTAATCTGTACGCATCGTTGAAGTTCTGTTTTCTGTTATTTCGAGCTAATATTGTCACGAAGATGTCCTTGCGGAGCTCGGGTACCTGTTGCGCTGTTCGTGGCTGTACGAATAATCAGACGAAGCTGAATTTGTGGCTGCAACTAGTGTGTGTTGAACATGCTCCGAAAACAAAAACCCGCATCCTTCTTTGTGGCTGGGCTACGAGAAACCACCTGAAAAAAGTCACTGTATCCTCCAGAGGATCGAGAACACCAGGTATGATTTAAGAGACAGCTTTTAGTGTTATGATTTTATGTAGTCAGTGATTAAATGATACTAATATTTTCGTTCATAACTGGCAAATAAACACACGCACCTATATATGTATGCTGTGTGTGCGTTTATATATATATATATATATATATATATATATATATATATATATATATATATATATATATATATATATATATATATATATATATATATATATATATATATATATATATATATATATATATATATATATATATATATATATATATATATATATATATATATATATATATATATATGTATATATATATATATATATATATATATATATATATATATATATATATATATATATATATATATATATATATATATATATATATATATATTATATATATATATATATATATATATATATATATATATATATATATATATATATATATATATATATATATATATATATATATATATATATATATATATATATATATATATATATATATATATATATATATATATATATATATATATATATATTCTTCTTCCGGCACTCGGCAAGGCAGGTCGCATATCTTTCTGCTCTTCCCTCCCTAAGTTTTTCCTACTCCCTGCTTGCTTTTCGTCTCGTCTGCGACCCTTCAGCGCTCACTCGAACCAATATGGAATTAATCAATTGGGCTGTTTCTTCAATGGATAAGATTTTTTCCACGAAGCGGACCGTGTCAGGAGAAGCTGTCTGTCCCTCCGACACACACGCGGCTGGATACGTGCTGGACTCGTGGGGTCAGTGGCAGCCCATGTGTCTGTCCGTTCTGAGTGTCGAAGACGTGGAGGATTTGTGGATTATTGGATTATTGGTAGCAACTGCTCTGTTTTTTGGCGTAACCGGAGTTGTTTGTTATCGGAAGCTGAGGGAGGCTTCGGCGGCTATCAGAGCGCTGTCGGGACTGCCTGATCAGCAAAATTCTCTGAACCGGGTCGTGGGCTCCTCATCCCAGCTGCTGTATGAGCTCAATCGCACGATTGGTGCAGTGGTGGACCACCGTGCACCTGCTGTCCGTTTTGGGACTTGTTTGCAGCCACCCAGGATCGATCAAGGGACAGGTGGAAGCTCATGAAAGCGGGGCAGAGCAGAACCACATATTTGGATTTCTTTCGGCCATGAAACAGCACCCACAGACTTGGAGGCGGCAGTGGAAAAGAACACTGTGGTCTATTTGGATAACAAACGAAACATTATCTGGCTTCTGCACATGTCCTTGACAAGCGGGCTGTGGGAATCCATTCTCCTAGAGTGAGGAGTTGAAGAGCCCCCCCCCTCCCCCTCCCCAGAGATTTCTGTGAGGCTTCGGATAACACCCAGCTGCACACCTGCTGAACTTTGTGTTTGTCTGAAATTAATCATGGACACAATCTCCTTGCCTGCCGTATTTCCTTTGTTATTGTACCTAAATGTGCTCTGATATGGTTTTTACTGAATCACGCGGTGTCTTGAAGACAAAATGTGATTCATCTTTTTTTAATATCAATGCTGTGAATCCCAGTGTTTCTGCCTGTTTTTCCTGCTTTTGACCTTCATCTGGAGACAGATTGGGCCTGGCCGCGCTAAGAGCATATCAATGTGTTGAATAAACATGTCGTGTGTTGATAAAACATATCGTGTGTTGATAAAACATGTAATATGCTTTGTTTTGCTGCAGCTTTTGCACTCATTTCTCTTCTGGATGCCTGCAATACATACTTACGTTGTAATCGGTGGAAATTGATGCAATGTTAATAAAACTCCTTGATTCCTTGATTCCTTGATTCTTGATATATATATAATCTAGGTGTGTGTGTGTGTGTGTGTTTATTTACATATATATAATCTAGGTGTGTGTGTGTTCATAAATGAACCCTAATGTTTGTATACTGTACTTTTACTTTCAGATGGGCTTGATGAGAGTGTGGAGCTGCTCAACACCACCAGTCACATGCAGCATGACTGTTGGAATGTGGATTGACATAATGTCAGAACAAACCAACAACCTTATTCTATGGTTGCCCCGTGAAACAATTAAAGCAACATGTTTTGCAGAAAGCTAAAAACTTGGACTCCAGAAGTGAATCATACATGCAAATAACACTGTGAAATATTTATTGGCTGTTTCTCCCTCTGGAATAATCATGTTTATTTCAGATGCTTATGGTGGTAAATGCAGTGACAGGTATATAACACAGAACTCTGGGTTTCTGGACTATCTGCGTGCTGGAGATCAGGTGATGGGTGATCGTGGTTTCACAGTGAGGGACCTGCTGCAAGAGCTATGGTGTCAATTTAATCATTCCAGCATTCACACGCAAAGGATGCCAGCTTATTTCAAGTGAGAAGACATTAAATGTAAACATTTTTCTCAAACATGTACAGTACTGGTGTACTTGCTGTAAACGTAACACAACTCTTAACATGTTTTTTAAAGGATGCAATGTTAACTATATTACATTAGAAAAGTATTTGCTAAAATGATTCATTTGTTATGTACAATAGTTGACTGTTAACCTTCTTACAAGGTTAGTTTTTTGTGTGCACTATATCAGTTAATTTTGGATTAAACTACTGTTTCTATCTAAATGTCACTTTTTTCATTATCAGGTTTTTAAAGATCGTTTCCTGTCTATTTCATTATTTGTTTTCGTTTATTGTATTTTTTAGAGATCCAGGTATTTTGGGCAGAGATTAATTTTCTTTGCAATAAACTACTGTTTCTATCTAAATGTCACTTTTTTCATTATCAAGTTTTTAAAGATCGTTTCCTGTCTATTTCATTATTTGTTTTCATTTACTGTATTTTATTAAAAGTTCTCAAGGTGCTTCATTTGTGAATCAGTAAAGTCTTTGTCAAAAGAAATGTCAAGCTCCAGGTGCTCAGTTGGTGTCCAGATAAACATCTTGCAGCTCAAAAGTCCAAAGCAACATCATTGTTAGCTGGACCTGGAGATGTGGATTTTTAATGCTTAGACTGGACTCTGTGTTTGCCTTAAGGTAAATAAGAAAGTGTCCCACCTCTCTTAACATAACAGGACCAACCTTTTTAATGTGAAGATACTAATAAGCTTCAGAGCTTTTCAGATTGCTCATCGCTTCGCCATCTGAAGCAACTGTCAACAAAGTAGCTAAGTATGCTAGTAGCTAAACATGCTAGTGTACGTTATTTTCGGCCACTTCTTCAAGTCGTCCTCCCACCCCTCAACAGCTGTAGGTAGCGGTAAAACAATATCTCCACATTTGAGTTGTGATCGTTTGTGTTCCCACATATTTTATGACCTAAAACCTCTGACGAAAACCAGTTAGCGCGTTGCTAGCGTGTAAAAAAAAAGTACCGGTTCTGACTTTCGGCGGAAGTCGTACACATAATTCGCGCAAGGCATCATGGGGGCTAGGAATAAGGTGGATAGCTCTGCGTTCAGCCGAACGTGCGCAGCGGCACAAGCCTTTGAACGCGGGCGTGAACACGCCAAGCTCGAATTTTAGGACCGCGTACGCAAGCGCGTTGTCTCACAATAAACTGCCCTGCGCCGGACTGTTTTGTATGTGACACAAATGTATTAAATTCCCCTTCTTCATCCCTGATCTGGCCTTTTCTTTTGTTTTTTGCCAAAAGTCAAGTGATCGCTTCCTCCTCCGCTGACTCCATGACTGAAATGATGAGGAAATGAATGAATTTGTCACGAGCGAATTAAACTCGGGTCCAACGTGGCTGCGCGAGGTTCTGCAGATTTCCTGGTGTTCTGGTGTGCTGGACCAGCGCTCCCTGTTTTTATTTTATTTTTTAGAACTTTTTATTAACATATAAACACAGAACACCGCAGCGGCTGCAGCCAGAGCCAACTGCCGGCTCGTGCCTTTTTTTCCCCCCACCCGACCTGTCAATCAATTCAGTAGGCGTGTCAGCAAATGACCAATCAGCGACCTCAATTTGTCCCGAACGCTCTGCCCTGCTCAAATGACGTCAAGTATTTGGAGCGAAAATGCGAGCATTACGTGAGAACCAACGCAGAGCTATACTGTGAACTGCCTGCGCACAGCACACGCACGTAGAGCGGCGTTCGGCTAAACGCAGAGTACTGGAGCCTTTAATGAGATTAACCTGCCTAAATAAAGTTTGAATGAATGTCTCCAGACCATACAACATGGCTGGTCTAACCATTGTCTTGTAAACTTTTCCTTTGACCTTTGCTGAAATCCTTTTGTCACAAATTACTCCTGAATCTTTACTCCATCCTGCCTGCACTCTCTTCTTCACTCTCCTACGACTGGCTTTCATTCCTCTTTCTCAACTGGTTGATGTATAAATGGCTGAAATAGCACAAAGTAGAAGCTGTTGCTTCCTTTTGTACGCCGTCATATTCTAAGACTTTGGAGACATGGCTCAGCCGGCAGATGGGGCGCAGAGATGAGATTTTTGGAGAGTCTTTAAGTCTCAGCCACGGGAATTCTCTTCTGGGTCGATGGAGAGCAGATGATCCAAGGGCTTCAGTGAGAGGATTACAAACCTACAAGCAGACCTCTGCTGTTGAGCCTTGCTGTGGGGCACCTTCTGCAATCACCTCTGTGACATTTGGCAGGGACGAGAGTTGTCAGAGTCAATGAAGTCACTCGATGGCTTCACCTGGTTGGTGCCAAAAAATTTTTTTTTTCAACTTTATATCTTAGAGATGTCTTAGCTGAAGAAATGGAATGTAGATTGAAAATCACACAAGGCAAACATTAACAAACTGGACTGAATAAAACCTTCCTGGTGTTTTTATACAGATCGATAAAACAACAAATGACCAACTAGCATGAAGCAATCGTTTATTAAAAATTTGCTTTAAATCAAAACAGGAAGTTAAACTCAGGAACTGGTACAAAGAAAAATTAAAACAGACTCGTGTTCGTGCTACTGTTTATAATGATGTTTTTCTATTACATTAGGGATTAGTGTATTTCTAGTTGATGTTTTCTTATCTTAGTTATATACTGTACTAGATGTTAGTACTATTTTTCTCTTACATTTTGTTGTTGGATGTAACTGGGACCCTGTGTACATAATCTCGTTTCATCACATGTACCACATGCGGTGCAAATGACAATAAAGATTACCTGACTCTGACTATATGTGTATTGAATGAGTCTCATGCACAACCGGATCAAATTTTAGCTCAATATCTGTAGAAATAAACGAGATTTTAGAAATGAATAACACAAGTATAAAACATACATTTCATATCCCTAAAATTAACAGTAATTATTTGTTTTCTTTAAATTAAATATGAGGTTATTTTCACAGCAAGCAGCAAAGCAATGCACTGGTTTCATGTTTTTTTTTAGTATTACCATAAAAATAAAATCAAAACTTTTTCTTGCATTATTTCCATTCAAACAAGCTCGTGAAATTACATTTAAACTCCTCAGATAGTTTTTGTTTGTGTGTTTGTTTGTTTGTTTGTTTGTTTTGCTCTGACTCTTGTCTTGTTGGCACGAGCTGGGAAATGTCAGGATGCATTTTCTGTGAAGCAAGTGAAGGGGAGTGCCACTGTGCTGCAATCTGCACCCGCTTCTCAGGCAGGCTAAACCCTTTGACACCACAGTTTTTAATTAAAATTACATTAAGAGTAATCAACCAGAAGAGTTTGGGGGTGGAGGTCAGAGGCATGGGGCGTGGGGGGCAGGTGAGGCGTTGGTTTGATGACACCAGTCTCTGCTTTCTGGTCTGTAAAAACCTGCACTTATTTTTTACATATTTTTCAAATAATGAATGTGTTATCGCCCGCTGCTGAAGGCGACAAGGCAACCATGTTTCTGCACATGCCTGTGTGCCTACAGGGGTTTATTTGTCTGTACCGTTAGCAAAATATCTCATGAACAACTGGACGGATTTTAATGAAACTCTCGGAAAGTCGTCTCTGGTTTTACATTTACACCGGATGTAAGTTCAATCTAATTCAAGATGGTTAGCACGGCTAATCAATCTTAGCTAACACAGCACCATGAGTTTTACAGATATTGAGCTGAAACATGGTGGGGTAGTAGCTGAGAGTATTTCCCAACAAATACTTTGTATACTTTTTATTGGTACGTTCGTCAAAAGGTGCACAGATTTATAGTCTGTCCATCCATAAATGTTTTCTTGTTTCGTCCATAACCTCTGATTCACTCAAGATAATTAAATGAAACCTGATACACATTTGTGCCACCGTTAGACGGCGTGTCACATGACCTTTTCATCACTCCAGCTCTAAGGTCAAGATCATAAATCAAGGTCAAATGTTATATGAGGCCATTGCTTGTCTGGGCCAATACTATAAGGCTGTTTATTAGTTTTCAGTACTCTTTTTCATTATAATATGATCTTTGGTTAAACTGTGGCATGAAAGGTGGCGGGCGATATGTATTTCTTTAAGGAATGCTAGGCCTTCAATCATGTATTTTTATTTTATTTTATACAAATATAAAAACAAAACAGTCATAGCTAATAGAATTTAAAGCCACGTCAAATCCTTTGTTTGCTCTTATTGTTTCACACAGTTGAATAGTAGATATGAAAGATCTAAAAGCTCCCTCGAGTTGTATTAAGCTTCATATTTCCAACAATGTATTTTCAAAATTAAGTTGCTAAAAGATTTTATTTTTTTTGTTAAGAAGGGACTCATCTGGATTTCTCGCTGCATCCGTAAAGGGAAGAGCAAATGTTAATATAACTTCTTTTTTTTCCCCACAGAAAGGAGAGGCCTGAAGAGAAGAGGGTACAAAGACCCTATTCGTTCTCACTTGAGGGGCTCTCGCCAAGATAATTATAAGCTTTATGAAAGTACACAGCCGAAAAAGTGGAAGAAACCCACTGAAAAAATGGATAGACTGGAGAAGAAAATTACTTTTCCCCTCGGCTTTCGCTTTCTGCCCCCTTTAACAAGGAAGGGGACGGCAGCGCATGGAAGAGGCCTTCTTCAGGAGGCTTCCTGTGGCTTTTACGGTGCGGTAAAGAGGCATGAGGGACAGCCCTACTTGTGTTTCTTCAACTCATTAAGGCAGAACACCTTTGACCGCTGCACAATGACCAAAGTTTTCTCTCATTACATGGTCCATCTTGATGAAAAATGAAGAGAACAGAGACGCAGCAACAAAAGGAAGACTGCAGTATTTGAATAGGAGTTTGATGCACTAACACTAAACAACACCAAAGAGAACATCTTGTCTTTTGATCAAGTTCTTTCTACAGCTCTCCTCCCTTTTCCTTGTTCTTTTTTGCTTGAATATCATCCTCTCCTGCGCTCGTATTGCCTACACTGTGCCGGGCGCCTGAATGCAGTTGATTATCTAAAAGGAAAAGTTTGTACCTGTTGAAAAGCTATCCTTGCTTTCTTGGCTTGTTAATGCCAACAAAAAGCAGCCACGGCAGATGGTCAGAGGACACCACATGCTGCGGAGAGCCTTTCAGACATGTCCCTAATAAGAATGCAGTGGTGAGAGCTCCTCTGAATGCACGCAGGGGCGAGGAAGATAAGGGAGGAGAAAAGAAAAGAAAGGGGAAAAAACATCTTTTTACCTCTCCATCTATAATTACTCCAAATGAAGAATAGGCTGAAAAAAATAAAATAGCCGGGGAGACTTTCCATTATGACGGAGGGGAAAAAGCCTGTCAAGTACAGAAGGCAAAGCACAAGATCGATAGTTTTTTAATGGATGAGAAGAAAGAAGTTTTTGTAACATCTCAGAAGTAACCACGTATTTGCTTCAGTGCATGAGTGCGTGCATGCTCAACTAAAGCCACATTTGTGGTTTTCTAAATGCACAAAAAGCTCTGTCTATACATGCAGCTGTATAGATCGCCCTCGGCTTTTTCAGCCTGCCCTGTAGTCAAGATGCTACACTCTGAATCCTTGTTTTTATCTCTGCTTCTTCCGTTGCTTGCACCAAATGTAGCATCTTCTTTTAAACAGGTTTTTTATTTTTTATTTTACACTTTAACATTTAAAGAAAAAGTATACATAAGCCGTGCTCCTTGTCACCAATCACCATCAGCGACGTCGCCTGTCTGTTGGACTGACAGAAGTGAGGCATGCAGCCCTGCAAAGCAACCATCGTCTCTTGCTGTAAATGGCCAGTTAATGTTTTCACACGTTCACAGGGAGAGTCGTGCGCTGCTACACCTCTGGGTGAGGTCAAGCTCGGCCTACAGTTTTTAGTTGGGTCCTTCACACCTAAAGATGACACACTAACCGTGTTTCCATCTATTTTCATTTCGAATTTTGAGCTAATTTTTGAAATCTTGCAAATATGTAAATACAAATTAATGTGAAGCAGAAGTGTTTCCATCAACTGGCTTGAATCGCATCTACCGGGCCACGCACAGCGTCATTACGTCAGACGTCATTACGTCAGACGTCAGCGTTACGCATGTCTACAGTAAACAGGAAGTAGCGGTTGAAAACAGAACCCGACCACACATCTCGCAAAATGGAGAGAATATTTCAGGTATGTGTTGCTATCGGGCAAGTTGTATTTATTCTGTCATGCCAACTAGTTTTAGCGATGTTACATGTTGTCCGGAGCGGAAACAGCTGATCAGTCACGTGACGTAAATGTTCGCTACGGCAGAACTGAGTCGGCAAATCTGTTTCCATCTGTCGTTTTGCGCATCAGCTCTGTTTCGAAACCCCCAAAAACCACCTCAAGCGAGCGTATCAACTTTGGGGCGAATTAGGGGAAGTTAAATCGCATCGTGCCGTTTCCATTCAGCTTTTCTGATGCGATGCTTCAAAATGTGCATCTAGAAACCTTGATGGAAACACGGCTACAGATTTACACGGCGGCAACAGACTCCCAGCAAGCTGAAACAAACCGTGCTTCCATCAAGGTTTCTTGATGCGCATTTTGAAGTATTGTTTTTTATTGTATGGTTTTTGGGTTTTTCGAAACGGAGCTGATGCGCAAAACGAGAGATGGAAACAGATTTGCCGACTCAAGCCTGGAATACACTTTAGCGTACATGAAGTACGCCACTGTACGCGTGCATTTTGTGCGCATGTTTTCTCTGCTATAGCTCGGCTTTTATCAGCTTTCAAACGCTCGCGTTCTCGCTCCAGATCCTTGTTGTAATATGAGCAGCTGCGCGCGGAGGGGACTCAACTGAGCTCGCTGATTGGTCACTTGCTGACACGCCTACTGAAATGATTGACAGCTTTCAGTCAGCTCATGAGCAGCTCGCTTAAGACTTCTGCGGTGTTCTGATACGGTGTTTCTACTATATATGTTATAAAAAGTTCTCTCAGAAATAAAAATAATAACAGGGAGCGCTTTTCCTGCAGCACACAGCGCACCAGGGATATTTAAAACATCGCGCACCCAGGTAGGACCTGAATTCATTCATTTCAGTCATCGAGTGAACGGAGGAAGAAGCGAATACTTGACTTTAGGCAAAAAAACAAAAGAAAAGGCCCGATCAGCGATAAAGAAGGGGAATTTATTTCATTTGTGTAACATACAAAACAGTCCGGCGCCGGGGAAGTTTATGGTCAGACACCGCGCATCGCGTTCGTAAAAAAAAAGCTTTGCGCGTTTGTGCCCGAGGGGCTACGCGGGGGCTACGCTTTTGCCTTGGCGTACGTACGTGGCGTATAGGCGTACTGCTTGTACGCTCAGATATATTTCGCCCTTCAGTTCTGATGTAGCGAACATTCACGTCATGTGACTGATCAGCTGTTTCCACTGTAGCATCGCTAAAACTAGTTGGCATGACAGAATAAATACAACTTGCCCGATAGCAACACATTCCTGAAATATTCTCTCCATTTTGCCGAGATGTGTGGTTCGGTTCCTGTTTTCAACCGCTACTTCCTGTTTACTGTAGACATGCGTAACGCTGACGTCTGACGTAATGCCTGGTGGATTCGCTTCAAGCCAGTTGATGGAAACACTTCTGATTCGCATTAATTTTTATTTACATTTTTGTGAATTTTCAAAAATTCGCTCAAAATTCAAATTGAAAATAGATGGAAACACGGCTACAGAGTGTGTGAAGAGACGAGGGTCAGTCCAAAATACGTACTGTATGTCCAGAATAAACAAACTTCTAATTTAATGCTTTCAGCTTTGGTTTTACTCATTATGCTGAAAAAAAATAAAAATTCACGTTGAAATCTTTATTGTTTTACACTCAGACTTGAAAACGTGGAAGAAATAACAACAAGAAAGTAATTATGTATAAGCAGAATAATTGAATGAAAATGCTTAATATTAAAAAGTACTGTCATAAAACATACACAAACTGTAATTTGAGACAAAAAAAGGACTGGTTTCCATCCATCCGTCCGTCCGTCCGTCCATCCATCCATCCATCATCTTTGCCTGCTTCTTCCTTTTTGGGTCATGGTGCCCAGGTCCAGTTGTTACTGTGTGGGAGGCGGGGGACGCCCTGGACGGGTCTCCAGTCCATCACAGAAGACTGGATTCTTGTAAAGAAGAATACTGTACAGTACCGTATATGTATTATTTTTGCCCATCTTTAAACAACTTACTGGTAAACATTGAACTGTGCAGGCATATGTGATTTATTTTTATTGTGGCTAAATGAAGTATCCTACTTTGAAGAAATAAAGCATAAAGTTAACGTGAGTATAAGTTACGGGTACTCTGTGTAATACAGGCATGATGTATTCAACAAAAGCTAGTAAGATTTAGAGAATTCTTTTAAATACCGTATTCGTCGTCGTAAAATACGCACCTGTGTATAATACGCTTTGTCCAATTATTGCCAATAAACCAGAAAAAAACATACATAATACGCTTCGGTGTTTAATACGCATCTATTATGCGTCACCGCTACGCGACGCGTCAGCGCATCATTTGCCCTGCTTAAAATGGCGGCCACAGAAGCGGGCGAGCACCAAAGGAATTTACAACAAAACACGGTAAAAACTATTATTTCTTTGCGAGAAAAAATATATTTCTTAGCTGACTTTATAGCACACGGTCTCCTGAGCTTAACTAAATGTGAAATCAGCTGGTCTGAGCTGGATTTAAAAAAATAGTTCGCCGATTTGCAAACAGGCGGTTCGGACGCTTTCTTTCTTTAAATTTAGCTAAATAAACGCTTAAAAAATATATTTCTTAGCTGACTTTATAGCAAACGGTCTCCTGAGCTTAACTAAATGTGAAATCAGCTGGTCTGAGCTGGATTTTAAAAAATAGTTCGCCGATTTGCAAACAGGCGGTTCGGACGCTTTCTTTCTTTAAATTTAGCTAAATAAACGCTTAAAAAATATATTTCTTAGCTGACTTTATAGCAAACGGTCTCCTGAGCTTAACCAAATGTGAAATCAGCTGGTCTGAGCTGGATTTTAAAAAATAGTTCGCCGATTTGCAAACAGGCGGTTCGGACGCTTTCTTTCTTTAAATTTAGCTAAATAAACGCTTAAAAATATATTTCTTAGCTGACTTTATAGCAGACGGGCTCCTGAGCTTAACCAAATGTGAAATCAGCTGGATTTAAAAATCTGCGGTGTGGTTTATGAGTTACGGTATCTTGCAAACAAAAACAGCGAACCTCACAGCTAAATGCAGCTACATCCAGAGCAATGGGCGGGCAGTGACAGAGTCAGTCCGACCAGAGGAGGCTTTTTTCGGGCACATGAGCTAGAAACGTCTGGAAGTGGCCCTCCTCTCCTCTTCGCTCTCTGAGTCCTCTGCTGCTGCCCATAGCGCCCATAGCGTCCGAAACTGGTACTGCACCATTTTTGCCCAAAATGAAAAATGGCGAATCAGAGTGAAAAATGGGTCTAAAAATATGGGGAAAAATCCATAGATAATACGTTTCGGTGTATAATACGCAGGACATTCAAATGAGCAAAAAAAATGCGTATTATACACCGACGAATACGGTAATATGAATTTAAGGTACTCATTCGAAAGTATAAAATTAAATAGATGATCCTGAACTATAATAAACTATGAGCATACATCAGGATATAATAAACCATATCCAATCGTTTCTGTACAGTACATTGATTAGAAATTTTAAAATACAGGTTTACATTCAACGTAAACAAAGCTCTTGTCTGAATCTGTTAAAAACAGTGGAAGCTTGAATTACCAGACTGAAGTACATTGGCTGTAATATGAAACATGGCAGACTCGGACAACCGTAGTAGAGTCTTGGAGAAGACTTTAAAGTGGAAAAATGTAAGTAAATCTAACAACAAATGCAACAAAAAGGGAGAAATCCTGTAGGACAGGGCTGTTCAACTAAACTTCTCAAGGAGCGCTCAGTTACTGAAAGCCATGAGCTCAGGGGTTGGTTGGACATCCAGAAGTTATTCTCATTAAGTTTGACTGAGAAGACTGTGAATCTTCACCAGCTCATTAAGTTTATTTCATGGTTCAAAATCTAGTTTTATTTAAAATGAACACACTGGTGGGCTGAACTGAGATCATCAGTGGGCCTGATTTGGCCCCCGGGTCACCTGTTGACTAGCCCTGGATATCTGTCAAAAATTAATATAGGGGCTCAAGCAGGCATTGGAGCACCAAAATGAGTTCAGTGTTCAAACAAGCTTTTAGATCAGTAAGTTTACTGTTTAAACCTAACTTATTTTTTGATCCTTCTGATGTTATCAGCCCATTAAATGAGCGTTATTAGTTGTTATCATCCCCATAGGTTGTGTTCAGACCGTCCCTCCTACCTCCTAGTACAGTAGTTTTAAAGTTAAGGCTCCCGTATACTGTAGCTCTGCGTACGTCCATGCGCAGCTGTACGCACGTACTACGCAAAGGTACAAGCATATCCCCGCAGGGCATGTACGCGCAAAGCTCAATTTTTACGACCGCGTACGCAAACGCGATGTCGCACAATAAACTGCCCGGCGCTGGACTGTTTTGAATGTGACACAAATGTACAGGTATTAAATTCCCCTTCTTCATCCCTGATCTGGCCTTTCATTTTGTTTTGTTTTTGCCAAAAGGCAAGTGATCGCTTCCTCCTTCATTGACGCCATGACTGAAATGATGAGTATTTGAACAAATTTGTCACAAGTGAATTAAACTCAGGTCCAACGTGGCTGCGGGAGGTTCTGGAGATTTCCTGGTGTGCTGGTCTGATGTGTGGGCTGCAGGACCAGAGCTCCCTGTTTTTTATTTTATTTTTTAGAACTTTTTATTAACATATAAACACAGAACACCACTGCGGCTGGAGCTGCAAGCTGTCGTCTTTTTTTTCCCCCCGACCCGTCAATCAATTCAGTAGGCGTGTCAGCAAATGACCAGTCAGTGACCTCAATTTGTCCCGTAGGTAAACGCTCTTGTCTGGAGCTGCGCTGCAGCTGCTCAAATGACTTAAAGAATTTGGTGCGAAAACGCGAGAATGTACGCGAGAACGTACGCTGGGGTGTGGGTCTGAACTCTCTGTGTACAGCACGCACGTACGGACACGCGTACGGACGTATGTAGAGCTATGCTGGAGCCTTTACGCTGTTCTCACTGATAGCATGCAGCTTTGCACACGTGTAAAACTGTGAGTGTTTTGGGTCTTTTTTGGTTGACTTTATTTAACCCTGTTTCTAAACCTAACCTTACACCTGACCCAGAGCACCAACCCTAAACTTAACCCTTGAGCCTTAACCTAACCCAGACCCTAAACCTAACCCAGTCCCTAAACCTAACCCCTGACCCAAAAACCTAACCCAGATCCTAAACCTAACCAAGATCCTAAACCTAACCCCCAGGCCCTAAACCTAACCCCCAGGCCCTAAACCTAACCCCCAGGCCCTAAACCTAACCAAGATCCTAAACCTAACCCAGATCCTAAACCTAACCCCCAGTCCCTAAACCTAACCCAGATCCTAAACCTAACCCAGATCCTAAACCTAACCCCCAGTCCCGAAACCTAACCCAGATCCTAAACCTAACCCCCAGACCCTAAACCTAACCCCCAGGCCCTAAACCTAACCCCCAGGCCCTAAACCTAACCCAGTCCCTAAACCTAACCCCTGACCCAAAAACCTAACCCAGATCCTAAACCTAGCCCAGACCCTAAACCTAACCCCCAGGCCCTAAACCTAACCCCCAGGCCCTAAACCTGACCCCCAGGCCCTAAACCTAACCCAGATCCTAAACCTAACCCAGATCCTAAACCTAACCCCCAGACCCTAAACCTAACCCAGATCCTAAACCTAACCCCCAGACCCTAAACCTAACCAAGATCCTAAACCTAACCCAGATCCTAAACCTAACCCCCAGTCCCTAAACCTAACCCAGATCCTAAACCTAACCCAGATCCTAAACCTAACCCCCAGTCCCTAAACCTAACCCAGATCCTAAACCTAACCCCCAGACCCTAAACCTAACCCCCAGGCCCTAAACCTAA
>JBBPBX010038460.1:18604-30385 GCA_038048925.1 Garcialebias charrua
CCTAAACCTAACCCAGATCCTAAACCTAACCCCCAGACCCTAAACCTAACCCAGATCCTAAACCTAATCCCCAGACCCTAAACCTAACCCAGATCCTAAACCTAACCCCCAAACCCTAAACCTAACCCAGACCCTAAACCTAACCCCCAAGCCCTAAACCTAACCCAGACCCTAAACCTAACCCCCAAGCCCTAAACCTAACCCAGATCCTAAACCTAACCCAGATCCTAAAGCTAACCCAGATCCTAAACCTAACCCCTGACCCTAAACCTAACCCACATCATAAACCTAACCCCCAGACCCTAAACCTAACCCCCAGACCTTAAACCTAACCCCCAGACCTTAAACCTAACCCCCAGATCCTAAACCTAACCCAGATCCTAAACCTAACCCAGAGGCCCTAAACCTAACCCAGATCCTAAACCTAACCCCCAGACCCTAAACCTAACCCAGATCCTAAACCTAACCCCCAGACCCTAAACCTAACCCAGATCCTAAACCTAACCCCCAGGCCCTTTACTCTTAACCTAACCACATGACCATATTATCAACTCTAACAACACACCTTTGAACCTAATACATAGTTCCCATGTGACGTCACATCTGTGGGTTGTCCTGTTTGACCCTCCCACAGGTAGGCTTAGCAGCAGTTGGAGCTCGTTCTACTGGATGTCCATTTTTCACGTTTTTTTTTTTGTTAATTTCTAATTAATTGCAATGGTTACTTCGTGTTGTGTCAGTGGGTGTTCCAGTCGGGTAGACGTTTGGGCAACGCGCAGGTTTCACTTAGGGCCAGTTTACACGGCGCGTATTTTGAGTGTAACCGCTACTTTCTCTTTGCGACTTTGCTTATCGCCTACACGACGCTGCTGGCCCCCCTCGATGACACCGATACTTTTCTGACCCTGCTCTCAAGGTGGAAGTTTTTCGCTGACCCCCCGTTGATAATGTAAACATCTCCCGTGGAGCTTTTGTTTGAACACATGCACGCAGCACGCACGCGCAGACAGCCGGCATTTTAACAATGGCGGTGGACTGGACAGTGGACACACGCACCACTTTCTGAACTATAGCTGATGGAATATATTTTGATTCTCATATTTAATTATTCTACACCTTACCTGCATCTGTGTTGGAAGAGCCAGCTGCCTGGATCCAGTTGTCTGTTAACGAGGCAGTCGGACATTTCACGTGTCACGCTGCACTATAACATACTAAATGTGCTATATATTAACAGTTTAACAATAATAAACAGTATTTATGTTAGCGTGGGAGATATTTACATTTATCTGAGCTAAATGAAGCTATCTGGACTCGTTACGTCATGCCTAACATGCTGCATGTTGAAAATGAAGACACCAGGTTGATTTTTAATTTATTTATTTATTCAACACCACAAACTCATGTCACAAACACTGAGAATTAAATTGAACACTTTTTAAAACACGTTAATCGAACTTTAATGAACTGGACTCTGTTGTTTTCATCCCACTGGACCCACATCCGAACCGCCGGTCCGCTTCGTGGAACGACAGCTTCGACCTCGCAGGAAAAAAATAAAAATAAAACCTCAGTTGGTTGTTCTGTGATCGAACTAAACACAAGGAAAGATTATTAAGAACATCGTTTACCTTGTAGCGCTGCTGTAAATCAGCTGATTCTCACGGACTAAAGTCAGACATGTTGACTCGGTTCCGGTCCAGACGTCCAGTCAGCTGGTGTGCAGCGGCCCCACTTGGTGTCAGATCTGTTGACTCTTATCCAAATTCCAGCTTTAACTTGTTGTTAACTTGTTGACAACAACTTGTAGTAGCTGAACTTTTAGCCAGAGAGGAAAACAGGCTGCCTCGTGTGCTTTGTTTACCTCAGGCAGGCAGCAGTGGCGCATGCGCAGTAGTGAAGGTTCCAAAGATCACAGCGCCATCTACAGGCCCAGCATGGTAACTACAGTAAATTCATGAGTACGGGGGGTGGGGGGGAGAGAGTCGTATCCACAGAATTCGCCCATGTCAACGCAAAACTTTTCACCTAATTAACATACCCAAAAGTTGCGTTTCCCCCACACAGTGTCCGTGTAAACAGGGCCTTAATCAAAAAAAAGTAAACGTGAAGGATTTATTTTATCGGAGAAGCTCACAGCCGCCCCATCTCTGCTTGGATCTGCTCAGAAGACGTTGTGCTTTTGGCCGGTAAACAAAATATTCTACATAAATCATTTTGTGAAACAATGTTAGAGTACAACTGTCTGTGTGTTAGAGCTGTTTTTTTTTTTTTTTCATTATTTAGCGACACCGTCTGCATGCTGTGGCTAGCTTAGCATCTCGCTAACGTGGCCTCCTCACGGTCCACCGGGACCGGCGGGGAGACCGTCCCAGTGGGAGAAGGAGGACGGGAGCCAAGTCGTGCGGGCGACGCGTCGGTCCCATGGGACGTGCCCCCGCGGCCGCGACGGATCCACGCCGTCCAACCTCTGAGCTAGAGGGACCCTCCGCTCCAGTGCTAACAACATGCTAACTTCCAACACGGTAACACTCAAAGTGCTGGTTCTGGTCAGTGCTCAGCCTGGACTGTTTGTGCTGGCTGTGTGTTATTTTATTTTTTTATTTATTTAAGGCAGCACGGTGGCACAACTGGTAGAGCTGCTGCCTCTCAGCGAGAAGGTTGCCGGTTCAAATCCCGGTCCGGGGCCTTTCTGGGTGGAGTTTGCATGTTCTCCCCGTGCATGCGTGGGTTTCCTCCGGGTACTCCGGTTTCCTCCCACAGACCAAAAAACATGCATGTTAGGCTGATTGGTGACTCTAAATTGACCCTAGGTGTGAGTGTGAGAGTGGATGGTTGTTTGGTGTGAGTGAGACAGGTCCCTCTTGTAAATGAGTCCCCGTGACTCAACGAGGCTAGCCTGTATAAATAAAGGTTGAATGAATGAATTTTAGTTAAACCTTTTTTTAGCTGGTTAGATATGATTGAGACAGTTTACACATCTTTTTTGGATTTAAAGCTGTGAAGCCGGTGTGCTGTGAAGCCGGTGTGCTGTGAAGCCGGTGTGCGCTCTTTGTAGTAATTAAATAATTAATGATATCGGAGTAACTACTTTGTGACAAGTTGTCTGATTCATCTGCCATGATTTCTTTCTCAAACTCATTTAACTCGACCACTGGCATTTTGCTCTTGTTCCTTGGTGAAGCTGTGGTAGCTCGTGTTTTTGTCCGTGAGCTAGTTCGCCATTTTGCCTTCTCTGCCTTCAGATGTGGTGCAGAAGCCGGTATGGGGGCGTGTCTGGGAACTATGTATAGGAGGAGGGGCAGTCTGAAAGCAACCTGAGGATGATAACAACTAACACACTCACTCCCTGTTCTTTGAAATGTGAAAGCTTCTTGTATGAGAAGCAAAACGTCTTCTGTGACAAATAAAGTCCAGTTGTTTTTGGATTGGACTTTTTTGAACTAATAATGAACATTTAATGGCTGATAACATTCAAAGCGGGTGTTTGATCTGCATACTTTAATCCACAAATGAGAGAGTAAATATGTCCTATTAATACTGTAACTTCACACACTCAAACAGCTTTTCAGTGGACGTCCTGTTTGTTGACCTAATTTCAGTCACTTTGGCTGTTTCCAGACAAACGCATGGAGTAAACAGCTGGTCACTATTTTTCCTCACAAATTACAAATTTATCGATATGAGAAAAATGGTGTGGATCTTGTTCCTTATTTTATTTTTTATTTTTTTACTGATCTTTATAGCCTGCCTGCATAAAAACAGGTTGTTTGTATTTGTTTTAAATGTTCTCTTCGTCACAGAGAGCTGTGTGGGAACAACAGAAATGCTCAAAAAGTTGAAGAAGCTGCAACACATCACTTTCTGAGCTCCTTGGCAGAATCACTTTCATAAGTTGCAAATCTCAGCAGCGGTACGGTGCTAAGACGAAACTCAAAGTCTGTTGAAGTGCAGAATGTGTAAAAGAAATAGTTTCACAATGCCAAAAAGTTTCTGACTGGTGTGGAGCAACCATGAATTTTCTTCTGAAATAATCTTTTTGGGCTTAAACCGGTGAAAAAAACTCTCCTCAAACACGGTTGAGGTTTTATCATGTTTTGGGATAATTTGCTACATTAAACAGATCAAATGTGAAAAACACACACACACACACACACACACAAAATAGAAAAGAAATCAAGTTAGGTGTTTATAAAGAGTGCTAGTCAATTTGATGAAGTCTTCCGGATGGAAGACGAAACATTTCTCCCTCAAAGAAACTGGTCCAGAGCACATGATTGAACTTTTTTGTTGTTATCTGGATGATTGAGTTTACAATCTTTTTTCTGAACCATTTTGGCTTTGGTGTCCTAAGCCTGTTTCTGTCGCTGTTTCGTGTCTTAGGCCATCTGGCCTAAGACATTTGATTGTTATACATTCATTCATTCATTCAACCTTTATTTATACAGGCTAGCCTCGTTGAGTCACGGGGACTCATTTACAAGAGGGACCTGTCTCACTCACACCAAACAACCATCCACTCTCACACTCACACCTAGGGTCAATTTAGAGTCACCAATCAGCCTAACAAGCATGTTTTTTGGTCTGTGGGAGGAAACCGGAGTACCCGGAGGAAACCCACGCATGCACGGGGAGAACATGCAAACTCCACCCAGAAAGGCCCCGGACCGGGATTTGAACCGGCAACCTTCTCGCTGAGAGGCAGCAGCTCTACCAGTTGTGCCACCGTGCTGCCCATACATGATGCAATAATTCTCAGTCAGGTAATCTGGACAGTTTCTTTTTAATAGAGACGTTTCACCCTCTGTCCGGAGGGCTTTCATCAGTCTGAGGAGTTCCAGTAAACAGTTTCCCCACCAAGCAGCCAACGCCTTACGTGGACCAACCAGTTTGCTGGAGCTAAGATGGTTTCTGGGGGCCGTCCTGTCCCCCGTCGACTCCTCCCGGGCAGGCAGCCACAGCCAAAGTGGTTCAAGGCAAGAAAGTTCATGCTCAATCATCCAGGTACCAAATGCTGTCAGGTCAGACTGATGAAGCCCTCCGGATAGAAGGTGAAACGTCTCTATTAAAAAGAAACTGTCCAGATGACCTGACTGAGAATTATTGAATTTGACACCTGGATGATTGAGCATGAACTTTGTTGTTCATGATGATTGATTATTTTGGGCTGAGGGGTCCTTTTTGCATGTGTTAAAAACCAGCTTCTGAGATTCCAACGTGAGGTTGGCTTGAAACACAGCAATGAAGGCTACTTATGGGACAGATCTGGATGGCAGGCCGCAGACTGATGAAGTCTTCCGGATGGAAGACGAAGCATTTCTCCCTCAAATAAACTGGTCCAGAGGACATGATTTAACCTTTTTTGTAGTCAATTTGTACCCACATCTTTTGTGAGGAGTGAGAGAGCAATTTTCATGTGTCAGTCTGCATTATGCAAGTTTACAGAACACCTCAGCTTATATCTTGAATCCCACACTTCATGTTTCTTTGAATTGAGAAAGTTCCTCAGATGAGAAGCACAATGTCTTCAGCTACAGAAGTCCAGTTGTTTTTGCTTTTTATCTTGTTTGGATTTAACATGTCCTGGATGACTGAGAATCTTCACCAGTATGCCCACACCTTGTACCAGCAGCTGTAATTTTGTACAAAGCAATTCCAGTTTTGTTAACTGCAGACTTTTTGCACCAATTGGGTAATAGACTGGTACAATTTCCCATCTGTGCACTTATCTTTTGCACATATTCACAAATCACTCCCTGCCAGGATCATTACATTTTAGGTCCCAGCTCCATGCAACCCTCTGCATTATGCTGGTGAAGATTCTCTGTCATCCAGGACATGATAAAATCAAAAAATGTTCAATACAGAAACAACTGGACTTAACAGAAGACATTTTGCTCTTCATCCAAGGAGCTTTCTCAATTCAAAGAGCAGGGTGTGGGGTTCAGGTTTTAAAGGCTTAGGCCCTGTTTACACGGACACTGTGTGGGGGAAACGGATGTTTTGGGTATGTTAATTAGGTGAAAAGTTTTGCGTTGACATGGTCGAATTCTGTGGATACGACTCTCTCCCCCTCCACCCCCCGTCCTCATGATTTCACTGTAGTTACCATGCTGGGCCATTAGATGGCGCTGTGATTTTTGGAACCTTCACTACTGCGCATGCGTGCAGCCTGAGGTAAACAGCTGCCTCGTCTGCTTTCCTCTCTGGCTAAAATCAGCTAACTACAAGTTGTTGTCAACAAGTTAACAACAAGTTAAAGCTGGAATTTGGATAAGAGTCAACAGATTTGACACCAAGTGGGACCGCTTCATCTAACAAGCTGCACACCAGACGCTGAGTGGACTGTGGACCAGAACCGGACTTTACTCCGTGATAAACAGCTGATTACAGCAGGTAAATCAACGTTCTTAATATAATGTTTGCTTGTGTTTACTTTGATCACACAATTTTTATTTATTTATTTATTTATTTCTGCCAGGTGGAGAAGCTGTCGTTCCAACAAACAGGCAGACGGTTCTGAGGTTCTGATGGGTCCAGATGAACACACAGCAAGAGTCCAGTTCATTAACGTAGTTACAGTTCGGTTCACGTGTTTTAATAGTGTGTTCAGTTTAATTCTCAGTGTTTGTGTTGTAAACTTTGTGGTGCTGAATAAATAAATAAATAAAAAATAAACCTGGTGTCTTCATTTTCACAGCACGTTACGCACTGTTTAAAAAATGTAACGAGTCCAGATAGATACTGTAGTTCAGATAAATTTACATCTCCCACGCCAACATAAATACTGTTTATTATTGTTAAACTGTTATATTTTGCAGCGTGACACGTGAAATGTCAGACTGTCCGCGCATGCGGGCTGCGCGCATGTGGTTGACACAAAAGCTCCACGGGAGATGTTTACATTATCAGCGGGGGGTCAGCGAAAAACTTCCACCTTGAGAGCAGGGTCAGAAAAGTATCGGAGTCAAAGAGGGGGGCCAGCAGCGTCGTGTAGGCGATAAGCAAAGTCGCAAAGAGAAAGTAGCGGTTACACTCAAAATACGCGCCGTGTAAACTGGCCCTTAGATACACACATACCTATGTAGATTGTTAAATCACACCCCACACCGTAACAGTAGGGGTTTCTCAAGGTCATTGTTAGTCTAATTCACAGATGAGGCTCCTTTGTTCCCATCAGGTGGGAAAATTGTCTCTCTCACTGTCTGGGACATTTTCATCTTTAAATCACTTCTTGGTCTGCTGCCTTCATACATCTCCTTCATACATCTCCTCCTACATGCCTCAGCGTGAGCTACAGCGTGCGCTCTCAAGACATGATTACCTGCAGTGTTCCCTCAGTGAGGACTGAACTAGGCAAAAGGGCCTTCTCCTACTCTGCTCCTGTTTCCTGGATTATCGTGCAGAAACATCTGAAGCTCTGACCTTGACCTCTCTAAGGGTTTCAAACATCTGTTAAGTCCACATGCCATTTTAATAACCATGCAGAGACAAGTAGACAAACATCTATTATTATAACAAAGTGCAACATCAGCCAGCAAACATTGTACAGTTTTAAAAGCTGCACCTTTTCTCGTGGTGTCTAATAAGCTCCTTTGTCAGCAGCAGAATATGAATGGGATATTTTGAGACTTTTATTTACCATGATTCTGTTTGACAAAGGTGACTGCTCTCATTGAAGGTTTAAGAGCAATCAACAGTGTTTGTGCAGGATCAGATTGTGTAAATCTAAAACAATTACAAAACTGTACAAAATAAAATAAAAAACAAGCAGCATATCAGGACTGAATTTTAAATCAGCGTATTTATCTTTACAGCCTCAGTGCATCAGCTGTGTGTGTGTGTGTGCGTGCGTGCATGTGTGTGTGCGTGCGTGCATGTGTGTGTGTGAGAAAGAGGAGAGCGGTAGAGCACAGGCCTCACGCAGGGGCGCTAAAATATACAGTGGGAAAGACTTGTTGCCAATGTGACAGCTGAACAATAGGGAAGATTGTGACGAGTGTGAAGGAGTTGGGTTTTTCAGACAATAATAATCTATTTTCATAATCTGTATTGATACAGCTTCTTTAAAACAGAAATATGTAGTCCTAACTAAAGAAAGATGTTTTCTGAAATGCTTTCTATAAGTGTATGAAAGCTTTAAAAAAAAATCTTAAAAAGTTAAGTCTGGTCATCTGGACATTCAAAAAACAAACAAACAAACAAAAAGCAGAAACGTTTCGTCGTTCATCCGAAAGACTTCTTCAGCCTGAGGTGCTGTCTTCAGCTCAGTCTGCTATTTATAAGACTGAGCGAAATGTTTCTACATTTCTTTTTTGTTTGTTTTGTTTTTTTGAATTTCCAGATGTCCAGACTTAACTTTTTAGATTTTTCTACCTGGATTATTGAGCAAGCATCAGGATACTTTAAAAAAATCATTCTTGCTAAACAGAAAAAAAGGCTACACATTGCAGCCATTTGGTGGTTATTCCCCTCTTTTCTGCAGACTGAAGAAATCACACCAATACTAAAGCAAACACACACATCACACACCACACACACAGAGTGCAGGGAGCATGGTGTCAGCCTCTCAGTTACAAACCTCTCCTCACTGCTTTTGACACCTCATGTTTCTCTGGTGATGACTGGATTAACATGCTGATTAAGAAGCACTTAACTCATCAGCAGTTCACATTCACATACCATCAGAAAGCCAATTAAAGCAATACTAACCTCAATTATGACAGACAAAGGCCAAACAATGTCAGGAGTGGTGGTTTAGGGATGAGAGGGAAGATCTGTGTCGCTTTAGGTTCAATTATAACCAAAAATTTAATTCAGAACTTCACTTTACTACAATGTGATTTTGATTTTTTTGACAGGGACCATATTTTTTGCTGTAAACATTTTGGTAAGAACGTGAAGTGAAGCTGCACAAAATGGGTGAAAATTAAAACAGTGCTTCTTATTACGCACAATTGAATATTCCAACACTTGCATTGTGTTTTTAATACATTTTGTACATTGTTCCCCCCAGATTTTAAGAATGCTTTTTGCTTGAATCCAAATTTTGAGGAAATGAAAAAGATCAACTGATCCAAGTAAATCATCCCAACATACTTATATCTGTTTACCTGCTGCTTAGATTTTTTTGTTGTGATAAAACAATAAGACTTGGAGACTTTTTAAAGCCGTTACAATTCGTAAAGGCATTTTTCCTTCAAAGCCTCTGAGCCAAGCAGATTAATTAACTCTCAGGCTTATACCTCTGAACCATAAAGAGCTGACAAATTACCTCGGGGTGGGAAATGATTACAACCATGGAAAACAATAAATCAATCAATGAATCAAATGAAGCCTGCGTGCCATCACTGGCTTTTCGCTCCTGCGCTCAGTCATCTGTGGAATAACAATGTGAAAGAAGGGGATTATAGTTAAATTGTTAATCATAATGTGATACCACAGTCAGCAGATTCCCCGTATAATAAAAAGATCAGGGTCCTGCGCGTCTCCTGCAAGAGACGACACAATGCAGAAAATGTTTTCTTTGACTGAAGGAGGCGGTTCTTAACAAAACAAAGAAATAGTTATTATTATTTTTTATTTATATATTTATGAAATTTGTTCATTAAAGGGGACCAAATGTAGGATATATAATTTTTTGTGGTTTATCTGTGGGCTATCCAGACCATTTTCAGTCAATTTTATACACAAAATAATGCTTAGATTAAAAAATATCCCCTTTCTAATTCTGCCAAATTTCACTTCCGTTCTAAACGACCGGTTTATGAATAATGAGGTCTGAAAGCCACGCCCTACAAAGACCTATTTACATTAACTACGCCCTCTGCAACAGCCAGTATCTCTAATATGTTGTTATTTTAAAATTAGCTCTTTTTTATTACTCATTTGACTTACTGTTAGTGCTAGTAGCTTAAGATAACTTACCAAAAGCCCTCTGCGCTTGCCGCCATTTGCAGCTCCTGTTTTTAGCATTAGCTCCGAGGCTAATGATAGCTTTTCCTCTCCGAGCGGGCGGTGTGCTCCGCTCGTTGCATGCGGCGCTTGTTGGAGCGTGCTTCAGTCCACACACAAAGTTCACAGAATGTCTCCAGTTAATTTATCCGCATGAGGCAACTTTTGACCGGACCCCCGGACGTCAAAAGTCAGTAGCTCGCAACAACTCCCGCACGCAGATGGTGTCTTCGCCGGCGGTCTGCAAAACAAAAGGCTTAAAAAAAAAAAAAAAGGAAATCCGCGACCGTGACGCGAACCTGTGTCCTTCGGATGACGAGTCCGGTTCATTACCTCTGGGCCAACCGTGCAGTTGTGCAAAAACAGACTTTCGTCGTATAAGAAATAATCACAACCACCTACATTTAGAACGCTGAAGTTTTGATTAGATTTTGATGAAGTGAAAGGTATTCTTAAAATAAATAAGTTGCTAATCTGAAAATATATCGATCAGTGGTGCTTGATGGCTCTTTTTTATTACTCATTACGCGAAGAGAGTGTGTGTGTGCACAGTTTTCTGCCGGCTTCGCGTTGGGAGCGATATTACACTAAAAATTGAACTAAAACGTAAAAATAACAATTATAAAGTATTATTATGTCGATGTATATATCTAGTCTCACCCCGATTTCTCCGAAACAAAAGGCTTTAAAAAAAAGGGGGGAAAAAAAAAGATGCCGTTGACGGGACGCGATCTCCGCTCTCCTGCGTGGCGGTCAAGTGTCGTAACCGCTCAACCAAACTGACAGTTGTGCAACAGTAGTCCTTCATCATATAAGAAACAAGTCCAAACCGCTAGAGTGTGTGTGCACAGTTTCAACGAGACAGAGTTCATTCAAACAAGGTAATAAAACATTCTGGTTTTACTCGAGATGTGCTGCATGGCTGGAGCAGGGCAAACCCCTAGCCCCCCATGGGCTAAATAAATGAATAAATGACCGCCAGGTCAGCTCCTAAACCGCTAGGCAACCGTGACATCTTTTATACTCAAGTGGGTGGAGCATCACCAGGGGTTGCTAGGTGAGGGGCTGGACTCAGGTTTGAGGTGATTGGCTGCGGTTTGTGACATCACAAACCGCAGGAAGTGTGAAACGGAGCGTTTTTAATCACAGACAAATTCATTCAACCTTTATTTATACAGGCTAGCCTCGTTGAGTCACGGGGACTCATTTACAAGAGGGACCTGTCTCACTCACACCAAACAACCATCCACTCTCACACTCACACCTAGGGTCAATTTAGAGTCACCAATCAGCCTAACAAGCATGTTTTTTGGTCTGTGGGAGGAAACCGGAGTACCCGGAGGAAACCCACGCATGCACGGGGAGAACATGCAAACTCCACCCAGAAAGGCCCCGGACCGGGATTTGAACCGGCAACCTTCTCGCTGAGAGGCAGCAGCTCTACCAGTTGTGCCACCGTGCTGCCACTAAATAAATCTACTTAGAGTAAATAAACCACTGGGTGCATTTTTTTTGCACAAGGACTGTTTTTTTATGAAGTAAATACCCAAAGTTTAGTAAAAAAAACATTAAAAAGTGAATTTTGCATGTGTGGTCCCCTTTAAAAAAAATACAATACAAAACAATCCCATAAGCGATAACATACAAAATATGAAAAATGAAAGGTAGCAGAAAGAAGAAAACAATCTTATACCTGCCCATTTTTTCAAACAATCAGATCAAACAATAGACATATCTTCCAGTAACAGTAAAAAATGAATGACTCTAATTTTTCCAACTAATACAATACACATTACGCTACTTCATATACTGTATATATATATATAT
>JBBPBX010038461.1:0-17774 GCA_038048925.1 Garcialebias charrua
TTTTCCATTTATAGATGGCCTCCCTTCACACCTTATAGCCATCCTCTCACTCCAATATTTTTTTTTTTTTTTATTATTTTTTTATTTTTTTTTTTTTTTTTTTTTTTTTTTTTTATTTTTTTTTTTTTTTTAATAGAGAAAGAAAGAAAAGAGAAAGTGAGACAACAAAACAAAACAAAACAACAAAACAACAATTGTCCACAGAAAGAGCACAAGGCAAACACACCAAACCTCCGTCCACAATCCTGCAAAGCACATGACAGAACACAACAACGAAACATACAAGCATAAAGACTGATAATATTCATGACCTTGCAAATATTTCTATAAATACACATACCCATACCTACAAATATATATACAATATACATACATATATATTTATATTCATTTATATACCCATCTACATACATCTACTATACATCCCTGCATCCATTTGTGTGTGGTTGTGAGCATGCATAAGTGAATGAGGTTCCTCCAATAGAACATTTAGTAGCGACTGTGAAGCATCAGAGACCCGTCCCCCCAAAGCCCGAGACAGACGAAGGGGCGATCAAAGCCCAAGACCCCAGGAAGGACCCCGAGCCCAGAGTCCCCAGGACCACCCGAACAGGACGAGCCACTCGTCCACTCCCCAGATCCGACCAAGTGGAAGAACCGGACGAACCCCACCAGGGACCACACACAATGACCCCCCGGGGTCAACAGCGACAATACACAGGCCCCCGCCGGAGCCCGCTGCACCGACGTAGCCCCAGGGCCGGTCACCGAGGCTCGGGCACCGGGGACGCCCATCCCTCAGGTCCAGACCTGACAGGACCAGAGGACCCGAGCCCCACCAGGCAGCCACCAGGCCGAGCTGACAAACGCCCAAGCGCCCAGCCCCAGATAGTGAGGGCCCCAAGCACGCCCGTAGGCAGAGGAACACCCACCAGGGGGCCACGTGGCAGGAGCGCGACACTGAGTAGCCTCAGAAGTGTCAGAGAGGGGGCAGTCCAAGTCCCAGCCTGACACTTAAACATTCATACACAGACACACTCATTCAGACCCACCCTCATCCTCACCCTCAGTCACAGAAAGACAAACAATAACGACACGCTCCATTCATAATCCCGATGCACACTCTATACCCCCTAGGTCCAAGACATGTACCTGCTCCCTACATGGGGCAGCCCACATCCAAACCCAGGAGGTAGACCCATTCATTCTGGGGTGGAGAGCAGCAGACGTCCAAGATCCGGCCCACCCCGCGCCCTGCCGACAGGACAGGACAGGACACCCGAGCCCAAGCAGCCCCAGAGGGAGCGCACTGCCAGCCCCGCCCACGGCGAACCCGCAGGCCCCGAACCCCCCCACACCCCAGCACAACCCCTGACGGCCCACCCCCAGAATGTCCGCAAGGCAACCAGGGGGGTAAGAGAAAAATAAATAAATAATATATAAATAAATACATAATAAATAAAATTGAAATTAACAAATCAAGACCCCGACACACACACCCCCGTCCCCAAATGTACTGTTGGTGAGTGTTGTTGTAAAGTGTATTTAAAAAGGAAAGAGAAGGAGCAAAGGCTGGCATTATACCAGTTTCCCCTCCACTCCAACTCTAACCCAGGCCCTAATTGTCTAGATGCATAATGTTGAGTGAGCATAGGCATGGGGGCGAGATTGATGTCATCCCGCCACCCATAGCCATAGTGCTCACTCCATTCCCTATATGTGACTTTTATGAAGATGTTTATGAATGAATGTCTAAAGTGTATATAAAATTGAGTCCCAGGTGCTCTTAACAACAGAGATGTAAAACCATTGCAGCACACCCGAGACCCAAATTCCCTACATGTATTAATTTAAGATGAAGAGGGCGGAGGTGCGTGTTGAGGGATGGGGAGAAAAATAACTGCAGGAACAGTGCTCCCACAGCGAGTCAGCTCCCCCGCTGACCCTGCTTACCCCCCAGCTCGCCAAGGTCCACCCAAGGAGCGAGGTAAAGGAAACACCTCTCCGACCGCCAGGACATTGAGCCAAGACCAGAGAGGGACACGGCCCCGAGGGCCGCCAACAGCAGAACCAACAGCCCACACCCGCCAGGGCCGCCACGACCCCTGCGAACCGCAGTCAGCCCGCCGTCCAAGAGGACACAAAATCCCACATGGACGACACGGCCAAGAGCGCCCGCCCAACCGTCGACAGAGCCAGGAAGCATCAAGAACAGGCCCCAACCGGGGCCCGCACACCGGCCAAGTATAGTCCAAGACCATCATCCAGGACATCCACTTAATCCCCACCCCAGAAGAAATACTATACCCACCCTTCATATTAACAACTTTCAAAACACATAACACATTAGACACCCAGGCTGGGTTTGCCCGCTCCCTCCCATTGGCCACCAGTCACGCCCCCAGACACCCACCCCCCAGCATATGAACCCCAACCCACCAGCGAGCCGAGAGCCCCCGGCCAGAGCTGGGCACCAGAGCGCCAGCCAGCCCATAGCCCGGCGACCCGCCGGCTAGAGCCCAAGACCCCCGACCCCCACCAGGCCCAAGCCCGGGGACGACGCGCCCCCAGAGTCCCAAGCCCCCGGCACCCACCCCGAAACCACCCCAGCACAGCCGGGTCACCGACCGGCGACCCATGACCGCCGCCACCGACCACCCGAGGGCCCGCATGCCGCCCCCAGTAGATGTCCCCCAGAACCCCCCCCGGTCCTCCCCAGGTCGAAGACGAGGTCCTCCCCGCCCAAGCAGCCCTAACCCCCCGGCGCCCCAAACCCCAACCTCCCCCCCCTCCAGTCCCAATGCCCCACAAGGCCACATCCCAGACCCCCCACCCTCACTACGTAACGGAGCCGATCAAAGAATGCCAAATAGGTTGATCCAATGTGTCGGCAGATGCTGTTTCAAGACTAATATGATCTAACAGAAGATTTTTATACTGATTAACGCTAAGATTATTTTTATTTTTCCAATTTACGAGTATGGTTTTCTTTGCGATGCATAAGGCAGTGAAAAGCATATAGGATGTATTTTTTTCTAGTATAACATCTTCAAAGATACCCAATAAGCAAACAGATGGAGAGAGTGGGATATTAATTTTCAAACATTTAGACAAGTCTTCACATACCTGTACCCAGAACCTCTGAACGGGTGGACAGAACCAGAGCGCGTGAATATAATCATCAGGTGTATTACTTATGCACTGTGAGCACTTGTTAGATGGTATAAAGCCCATCTTAAACATTCGCTCCCCTGTATAATGTACTCTATAGAGAACCTTATATTGTATTAATTGTAAATTGGAGATTCTAGTCAATTTAAAAGTATTTGAACATACTTGAGACCAAATTTTTTGTTCAAAGTTGATTGATAAATCTGACTCCCATTTTTCAACAGGTAGTGCTATCGAGTCATCGATTCTAGACAATTTTTTGTATATTTTAGATAATAATTTGGGTGGTTGAAAATTAATAAACTCTAACACACATGTTGGTGTTTCCAACAATGTTTTATTAAGCTTAAATTTCTTTTTTACAATTGACTTAATTTGTTGGTATTGTAGGAAATATTTGTTATCAATGTCATATTGTATTATTAATTTATTAAATGGAATAAAGTCTATACCCTCAAATATGTGTTCTAGACATTCAATACCTTTCATTCTCCAACCTGGGAAATTTAACATATTATTTTCTTGTTGAATGTCAGGATTGTTCCAGAGAGGTGTATGTCTACATGGGAGTAGTGAAGACTTTGTCATTTTCAGATACTCCCACCATGCTGTCAGAGATGATCTAATATTGATGTTCTTAAAGCAGACATGTCTTTTTAAATCTGTACTGATAAATGGTAGATCTGAAATCCTAATATTATTACATAAAGTTTGTTCTATATCTATCCAAGTTTCATCTAGTGCATTTGGTTTTAACCACTTTGATATATATTGTAACCTGTTTGCTAAATAGTAGTAATAAAAGTTTGGAAGTTCTAATCCTCCGGTATCTTTAGATTTTTGTAATGTTTTTAAACTAATACGCGGAGTTTTATTGTTCCAAAGGAATTTAGATATCGAAGAGTCCAGGGACTTAAACCATTCATTTGAAGGTTTATTTGGAATCATTGAGAATAAATAATTTATTCTTGGCAGCACCATCATTTTTACTGAGGCAACTCTTCCCATAAGTGATATGGGTAGAGATCTCCATCTAGTAAGATCGTCTTCAATTTTCTTTAATAGTGGGATATGATTTAATTTTATTAAATCCTCCAATTTAGGAGAGATATTAACACCTAAATATTTAATATTACCTGATTGTAGTCTTTCATTAAGAGAATTATTAAACACACAATTTATCGGAAGCACTGTAGATTTTGTCCAGTTTATAGAATAATCAGAAACTTTTGAAAATGAGTTGATTAACTTGATAACATTAGATATTGAGTTTCCTGAGTTCTCAAGAAAAAGCAAAACATCATCAGCATAAAGACTAATTTTATGTTCTATGTTTCTACCCTTTATTCCTTTAATATCAGCACTTTGCCTTATTGCTGCTGCTAAAGGTTCAATAAAAATAGCAAATAATGCTGGTGAAAGTGGGCAACCTTGCCTGGTGCCCCTCTGTAAACAGAAGCTTGAAGATAATTGATTATTTGTCCTGACGCACGCTGTTGGTGAACTATATAATATTTTTAACCAGTTAATGAAGTAATTCCCAAAACCAAATTTATTTAAGGTAGCAAATAAAAAATTCCAATTTACTCTATCGAAAGCTTTTTCAGCATCTAAAGAAAAAATAGCTGTTTCAATATTTTTAAAATACGAATACTCTATTACATTATATAATCTGCGAGTGTTTGTGTTCGAGTGTCTTCCCTTTATGAATCCGGTTTGGATTCATAATCATGAACAAGACGATTGTCACCGCCTGAAGAGATCCTTTTATCGATCAGTCCAAAGTCCACCCTGGTGAAATCCGCTGCACCCCCAAAGACGTCACTCCAACCGACGCCTGTGTGAGAGGTTGAGCTGGCCAGTCGGCTTCAGCTCGGCCCGCAGGACGCGTGACGTAGCCCACGCCGCGCCGTCCAGACAGCGGGCCCCAAACAGTCCCAGGACCAGCCGGCAGGCGAGGGACGACCCGGATGGGGAGCAGAACCAGTCGGGACAGTCCAGACCGCCGCAGACACACGGCCACGGACAACCAGGAAGTAGACGTCGCCACGGACAACAGGAAGTAGACGTAGCAGAGGACAAACAGCAGGGACACCAAGCTCCTCCTCTAACAAGAGAGGGAAGCAGAAAGCTTGCAACGGTGGTCGCTAAACCAATCCATAGCGACTAAAAACACCTGATTACGCCAGCGCGTGACACAGCCAGCTACTGCCGCCGGAAGGCGGATGACGTGTGTCTAACCCTGAGGACTTGGCCCGTTTTATACCGGAAGCCAGCCCCAGACACACCAATCACGTCGCAGCACCTGTGGTGCTTTTAATGACTGTAGGTCATCCTGCCACATCAGGGAGTTGGATTGTGGAATGTTCTGGAGAGTGATGTTAAAAATGCAAAATCAATGTATACATTAAAAAAAAGGGTAAAAAAGGACTTGCTCAAAAACTATATATGATGTAGCTTAGCGTGTTTGTGTATTACAGTTAGAAAAATTAAGTAGAGTTATTCATTTTGTGATGTAGTTTGAAGGTTTTCATTGTTTGAACAAATTGTGAAATAAAGGGCAGATATAATAAGATTTCATCTTCTTTCTGCTCCTTTCATTTTATCCTACTTGTATTCTTGTAATAATAATAATAATTAATTCAATTTATAACGCACTTTTCATTAATGAAAATCTCAAAGTGCTACAAAGTGCAACAGAATTAAATGTCAATAAAACAAATAAAACAAGTAAAATCAATAACAGTATCAACTAAGATCAAAAGTAGAATCATGAGGAGGTAGAGTATGCTCGGTTGAAAAGAAAGGTCTTCAAGCCGCTCTTAAAGTCAACCACAGACTGTGGGGCTCTCAGACAGTCAGGAAGAGAGTTCCACAGGCGGGGGGCAGCCACACTGAAAGCCCGGTCTCCCATGGTCCTTAATTTGGTTCTCGGAATGTGAAGGAGATTACTGTTCTGTGACCGCAGCGACCGGGTGGATGAGTATGGAATAAGAATATCCTTCAGATAATCTGGTGAAGCTCCATGTAAGCATTGATGTGTAATGAGAGCAGTTTTGTACTGAATTCTGTAGGCGACAGGAAGCCAATGAAGGTTATGGAGAATGGGCGTAATATGTTCAAATTTACGAACTCTCAACAAGATCCTTGCTGCACTGTTTTGAATATATTGAAGTTTCTGAAGGTTTTTGCCAGGGATTCCAATAAACAGGGAGTTGCAGTAGTCGAGCCTGGAGGAGACAAAAGCATGGACGAGCTTCTCAGCATCGGAAAAAGTTAGGGATGGGCGAAGTCTGGAGATGTTTCGAAGATGGAAGAAGCAAGTTTTAAACAGAAGCTTAATGTGATTTTCAAATGTAAGATTGGAGTCCATTTTTATTCCAAGATTAGTAACAGAGGTGGAGAGGGGGATGTCTTGTCCAGAAAAGGAAAGTGTTGTTATAGGAGATGTTTGTACCTGGTGAGGGGTGCCAATCAGTATGGCCTCAGTCTTGGAGCAGTTTAATTGAAGAAAGTTCTGATTCATCCATGCCCTAATTGCCTCCAGGCAGGCAGAGAGGGCAGTGAGTGAAGATGGAGATGACAAGGTGGAAGATGAGGATGCTCCAGTCCTGATGTAAAGCTGTGTATCGTCGGCATAACAGTGAAAAGAAATGTTGAACTGATTAATAATTTGACCTAAAGGCAGCATGTAAAGGGAAAACAGCAGGGGCCCCAGAACCGACCCCTGAGGGACACCACAGGAGACACAGACTGTCTGGGACGTGGCGTTGCCAAGACTAACACATTCCAGCCTATTGGAGAGGAAAGATTTGAACCAGTCCAGGACGGTGTCGCAGAGACCGACCTCCACATGAAGACGGTGGAGGAGGATACTATGGTCCACAGTGTCGAAGGCTGCAGTGAGGTCAAGGAGGACAAGGATGGAGGGAGAGCCAGTGTCAGCAGCCAAGAGGACATCATTGGTAACCCTCAGCAATGCAGTCTCTGTACTGTGAGCTGCCCTGAATCCAGACTGGAACTTCTCATACAGGGAGTGTTGTTGTAGGTGGTCCTGCAGCTGAGCAGCAACAGCTTTTTCCAGCACTTTAGACAGAAAAGGGAGGTGTGAAATTGGGCGGTAATTAGAAAAAATGTCGGGATCCAAATTAGATTTTTTCAGAAGAGGCCTAATGATGGCAGTTTTTAGAGGCAGTGGAACATGACCAGATTGTAGAGACTGATTTATTATTTGAGTGATTAGTGGGCCTATTGCAGAGTGATTGGTTTTTATGAGAGACGAGGGGAAAGGATCCAGGGCGCAGGATGAAGGCTTCATTTTCTTGATGATGGCCTCCACCTCACTCTGAACAACTTCGTCAAAGCTGTTTAGGGTCCCAGAATGCAGACGGGTAGGTGGCACACTGAGAACAGGGAGGTTGTGGAGCTGAGATCTGATAGTGTCAACTTTGGTTTTAAAAGATGAAAGAAACAGGTCGCATTTTTGAGCAGAGTCCTCAAGAGTTTGTTTAATGGGATTAAGCAGACGAGTTATTGTGGAGAAAAGCTGTTTAGAGTTTCCAGGGCAGGTGTTGATGATGTTAGAATAATATTTGGAGCGTGCTTCTTTAAGAGAATAGGCGTACGCTTTCTGATGTTCTTTATATGCCTGCTTATGCACAGAGAGACCAGATGATTTTACACGTCTCTCAATAGCACGGCCAGTTGCCTTCATCTTGCGCAGCTCATCAGTGTACCAAGGGGCTGAACGCGAGAAAGACACCAGTCTTGTCTTCAAGGGGGCGTGTAGGTCCAGGAGCTCCCGAAGAGATTGGTTGTAGTAATCCACAGAGTCATCTGCAGAAGGATGATTGACAGCGGTCAGGGTGTGAAGATCAGCAGACAGAACATCAGGGGAAATGTTTTTAAGGTCACGGAACTGGATGGGTCGTTTTGGGTTTGAAGCAGGCGAAGATGAAGGCACTTCCAGGGAGATGACCCTGTGGTCTGAGACACCCAGGTCATATACAGATAAGTTATTGATGAGTACAGTGTCTGTAATCACCAAATCCAGAGTATGCCCCCTGCTGTGCGTAGGGGCGTCAACATGTTGAGTGAGATTAAGAGAGTCCAGAAGAGACTTAAAATCTGTTGCCAGAGGTGAAGAAGAATTGTCCACGTGGATATTTAAGTCGCCAAGAAAAATAGTCTTCACAGGGGAGGTGCAGAAAAAAGTGAGGAGGTCATGCATCTCTGAGTTAAATGAAACATGCGGTTTGGGAGGTCTATAAATTAATATAACATTCATCAGGAGTGGGGCTTTGAAGCTGAAAGCCAGACATTCAAAAGAAGAAAAGTCCTGAGAAGACAGATGAGACAATTTTAAATTACTGCGATAAATTACCGCCAGACCACCACGCGGCCAGTGCTGCGGGGTCTCTGCAGTTAACCGGCCGTGGTGTAGTGGTAATGGCAGTCGTCTCCCGATCGGAAAGTTGGCGGTTCGACTCCCGGGACCCGCACCATGTGTCGTTGTGTCCTTGGACAAGACACTTAACCCTGAGTTGCTCCCGGTAGGACTGGAAAGCACCTTGCATGGTAGTCTGCCGCCACCGGTTTATGAATGTGTGTAGCATTCAATATATGTGTAGCACTTTGAGATTTTCAGTAATGAAAAGTGCGATATAAATTGAATTAATTATTATTATTATTATTAACTGTACCCAGAGGGACACGCCTCATTCAGATCTTGTATCTGATGAAAGTTTCTGGTATCATTCTTTTAAAATGAATAAATAAACATCAAATCAAATCAAATCTGCCTCTTCAAGTAGCATTTCTGCGTCTACTGTTAAAAAATCTCCGCCCCTAAGTGGGGGTGAGTGCTGTGCTAACCAGGCAGTAGTACGCAGGCAGAAGCTCACAGGCAATGGCAGGGCAGGCGCCTGGAGGTTTCACATGGAGTCGGCAAGTGGGGGGTGGGGAGGATGCTTGACAGAAGCAGAGTGTTTACATATGTACTGTAGGTAAACGTTGGATGTTTAACAACCCGTTAAAATACATAAAAATGCAGGAAATCACATTTATTTTATTCAAAAACTTTTTGGTTAAGACCCCAAGAACCACCACCCCCTCGCCCGCTATTTGCGTTCTGGCATCGATCTGTTACAAATTATACCATGTACCAAAGATACTCTGAACCTTCAACCTCTGGGACCATGTCAGCCCTGGTCTGTTGCAGTTTCACCAATATTAAAAGTATACAGTAGATTCTTGTGCTTCTTCTAATGTATTTATGCTCATTTCGGCTTGTTCTGCTAGTTTCGGCTGATTTTGGCAAGTTTCAGCTTTTTCTGCTATTTCAGCTGCTATATAGCGGTTTTCTGCCCTTTTTAGCTATTTTTTTTAGCTAATTCAACTTTTTTCAACCCAATTCAGCAAAAAGATGCTCTCTCCACTTCTTTCTGGTAATTTTAGATTCTTTCTCCTTTTTAGATCCTTTTTTGCTGTTTTTTTTTAAGCTAATTTCAGCTGTTTTCAGATAAATTCCACTTTTGTGCGCTCATTTACCATTTACTGATCAGTAGATTTTGGTTGTGTCGAGGTCCAGGCTGGTCCAAAGGGGTGATGTGTTGTAGCTCCTAAACTGAGGAACCAGCTACCCTTTCATTAACAGACAGGCTTCAACTCTTGGTGTTTTTTTGAATCTCATCTTAAAACATATTTGCACTCACTAGATTTTAATAAAGTACTGAAATTGACTTGTCTTATGTCTTATTTTAAATTTTAACTGATTACATGTATACTTTTGTTTGTTTTTGTGGTGTCTTGTGTTTCTGTATTTTTACTATTTATAATGTGTGCAGCACTTTGGCCAGTTGTTTTTAAATGTGCTATATAAATAAATTAGATTATACTGCAAACTAGTTATCATCCAATGTTATGGCAGAAACACTGAATCTTATTCTTTATTCTATATTAACACAAACATTGTGAACAACTGCTGTGCCCATAAAAACATTTAACACACCCAAACTTGGGGCTTTTAGTTATCATCCAAAAATTAAAAACTTTATTGTTGATCTATAAGGCTCTTGCAGTGTTTCACCTACCATTACACAAGCAGTGTGTGTGGGTGGGAAATGTTTTTGGGAGACTGTGTGAGGGAAACGCAGCGCCTCTTAGGTTTAGCATCCAAAAAAATAAAAAATAAAATAAACAGGATGCTTTTTGGCAGCAGCCAACCATGGGCGATGTCTCCCTGCTCTTGAAGTCACAATGCAGTCAGTCCCACAGCTAGAAGACTGTGTCTTCTTCCTCCAAGAAGTTAAAAAGAAAGTGTCCAGATGACCCGACTGAGAATTATTGGATTTGGTACCTGGATGATTGAGCATGAACTTTGTTGTTTCTGAAGACCTTTGCTCAACAGCAGGTTGGCTGTGATTTTGTGGCTGTGCTGTAGGCAGCACTGCCCTCTGGTGGAGGTGGTGGTACAGTCACTTGTGCAAGTTCGTGCTAGACTTGGGTCTCACACCGTGTCTAGGAATGATACAGTACAGAGCTTCAGTCTGCTTCTTCCTCAGCAGACTGCCCAACTAGCATGTCAGCCACATTGGTTCATCCAGCTAGACCCTGTCCTTGTCCAGGGCAGTGGAAAGTGTCAGCCAGAGATGTCTCTGCACCACTACTGTTAATGCCATCCCTCACCCCAGGGAGAGCACTGCACAGAGGATGGAGGATGCGGTCTGCGGTAGAGTTGCATTCAGGTCCAAAAAATCTGACCCGACCTGGCCCCAGCCCGTAGCCATCATTTCCAAACACCACCCGATCGACGAAGTAAGAGTAATTACAGGTCAGAACCCGAAGAAACCCCCAACATTTTTAATTAAGCTTTGACTGCTTATATAGTTATGAACGGTCAGCGGACGTGCACGGCTGAATAAAAGGGGGAGAAGATCCGAGCTGAGGGGATATTTGTGCTTTCATGGCTGTCAAAGTGCATTAAAACTCTGCTTCTGCCTGCATTCTGCATTATTCAGACAGGGACCCTGCTCTGACATGTCGGATATTTTGTGATCTCACCCGTTTGGGTCGTCGGCCGCGTGCGTCCGCTGAGTGCAGCAGCTGAATGAACATCCATTTGGACTGACGGATCACTGGCAGTAGTCCATCTGAAGCTTAAATGAACTTTGTACCTCTTTCAAGGCTGGTCAGTGTGCGATGAGGCAGGTGATTGTATGGCAAGCCATGTTGCCATATAATTGGATCGTAAGCCGCATACATCCGCTGATGCAATCAAAAGCCTGACACCGACCCGGCCCGCACATTAAGCACATTATTATGGACCAGCCCGGCCCTAATCCAGGTCGGGCGGGGCCGGGTTCCAGGTTTGGGTTAGAAATGACGGCTCTAGTCTGCAGTGATTCTGAACTCAAGAGAGATATCAGAGGACTCCACGACAGCACCTGAGCTCTGCCAGGCACAAGGCCTGGTCTGTCTGCAGCATGGTGATGGAGCTCAGAGCACCAGTGGTGGTTACTTGAGCTCTGTAGATTTTTTACAATTGAGCACAGTGTTTCCCCTAGTTAACTTGCCTTGGTGGGGTGCTCATCTCATCGGAGACATGTCTGAGCGCAACTTGTACCAACAGTCTTGGAGCATGGGACTTGGGGGGGGGGGCATTAAGCATTATAGAAGAGGCACCTTTAGCTTTTTAGCTAGACATCCTGTAATTCACGCAACTAGCTTAGTGCTCAGTGCCGGGTGGGTGTGTTGAGGGCACGTTCAGTTTGGTAGGTGGGGTGCTCAGTTCTGTTGACGGGGTGGGGCACCCCGCTTGTATAATGGTAGGGGAAACACTGGAGCAGCGAAACATCTACAGTAACAACATCTGCTTGGATGAAAGCGTTGTGGGGCCACTACACATTCAGATTTTCTGATGCACAGAAAGAAAGACGTGTCGTCTTGGTCCACCGGTGCAGCAGCCCTGATGCAACAAAAGTTCAACATTGTCCTCCGACAGACCATGAACATCAAGGAGGTCCAGTCAAACCTGAGATTGAGCATCATCCTCTCCATTTGCAGCTGACCCCTCTATAAACTTTATGTGGTCCACCCAACAGTAAACAGGAACTTTGACAACAACAAAAAAAACATTCTCGTTGGACTTTGATGAAACCTGGTTTTCTGACTCAGACTGTAGTGGTTGTTTTCATGAGACAACTTCCTCCCCAGCACTTTTTCCAAGAATTGAATTCACCTCTCCAGGTTCGAGCAATGAAACTGGTGATAAAACGCACAAGCCTCAAGCTCAGCCAAGAGACCGATGGGACAAGCTTTGTGATGAAGTGAGAAGCTGCACCCTGAGGACAGGGGGAACCAAAGACTACTACTACTACTCATGTTCATCCCGAAACACAAAAGCCAGAGAGGAAAAGGGAAAGCAAAACCAGTGCTTGCGAGTGTACGCTAACTTGCACAATAATGCATTACCGGTATTACATACAGATAACTGAAGTAATTTGCTCCTTCTGTCTTTTCCTATATGTCACATACTGATGGAAACTATTCAAATAAGATACAATAAGATAAACTTTGGAGGCTATTTTGAGATAATAAATCTTTTAAAATTCATAAATCATTATTGAAACCCGTTTCTGTTCAATATATACCGGTAGTACCTTGTGTGATTACTGGACATACCATTAGTTTCTCAGCATCAGCACGAACTTTAAGAAGCTCTGTGATAGCATCCACAAAGCCTTGGTGGTGAAAATTGCACATTTTTTCAATCTCCCGATCATGGTTCCTTATCCTAGCATCCAGCTTTTCCATGAAGCGCTTGTGAGCATTGGGCTGGTCATCATAAATAGACCTGGAAAAGACAAAGAGAGGTGGAGTGGACAGGGAAAATAGGAATTGAAGAGGGTCAGTTGGGTAGGAAAACAACTTTTACAATAAAACTTGTTTATCCTGTGCAGCTAAAAGGGAGTTTTACAAAGACTTCTACAATCAACAGCCACTAAAGTAACTGAGTGCATTTTGTATTGATAATTACAGAATAATATGTCTCAGAATGTTGAGAAATCATAAAAACTTGTCTTTCTAAACAAATGTCCTTTTTTATGTCCAACTCTATTTTACATCATACAAAAACCGATGATTTCTAAACTTGGTCCATAATGCAAATGGTTTCAAAAGACAGAAAAATATTTGTAAGCTTGTTTGCGAGTTTGTAAGCTCAATCATCCAGGTAGATAAATGACAAAAAAGGTTAAATCATGTCATCTAGACATGATTTAACCAAAGAAACTTGTCCAGATTACATGATTTATCCTTTTTTATGTTTCAAAAGACAGTTTGTTTGCTTACTTGTTTATGATAATAAAATTATAAACATACTGTAACAATAAGCTTACACAATGATACAACTCGAACTGTAAATTATTTCTAATTGTCTTCAACCTAATGTCCACTTTTTTGCAGGGGTGGAAGTAATAAATTAAAAATACTCACATTACTGTAATTAAGTAGATTTTTTGGGTACGTGTACTTTTATGAGCATTTCTTTCAAGTGTGTAATTTTACTCATACTTAAGTGCAATTTAGACCATGTAATCTACTTTGTTACTTTTAAAATCAGTAGTCGTTACTGAGTATGGCCACAATTTGAATTAATATTCAAACCGTTCATCGGCATCTTTGTAGCCAATAAGGCTCTCAGATCGCAAATGCACCAATTACCTATGACGTAAGCAAAGGACAACTCTGTAGAGTAGAGAGTCATTTCTGGACCAAAGATTTGGAGCAAAAGCCAAAATGGAGACAGAGGACTACACTGTCACTAGAGAAAATACGAGGTAAAGGCTGAGGACGAGTGCCCGTGACCGTACCTGGAGGAATGTTTCATGTATAGAGGGAGAAAAGGAGACAGCGTCCAGATGTTAGCAGCTTACAAGACTTCAGCATCTAATCTCAAAAAACATGTTGTGGTATGATATTGTTTTTTATTGTTTATACATGTGGGTTATTAGTTTGGCTAAGTATGTAAAGATCTTAGATATTGTCACTGCCATCGGTTTGTCTGGTACTAAAATAAGACGAAGCTTCTGAGTGTCTGAGAAATGAGCTTTGAATGTAGCTGTTATATACAGTACATCAAACTGAATACCTTCTATTGACAACCCAATAAAACATCAATTGGTTAAAAAGTAATTAATACTCTGAGTAGTTTTTGAGAAGAGTACTTTGTACTTTTACTTAAGTATTTTTATAACAACAACACGTTTACCGGTACTTGTAATTGAGTACAATTTAAGCAGTGTAACAGTACTTGTACTAGAGTACAAATTTTCAGTACTGTACTACTTCAACCTCTGCTTTTTTGTTACCTGTTGAAGCCTGATTTCCCAAATAACCCAGAAAGAAAACATGAACTACACACAGAAATGACTTAACAGCAGTGATCCTGGGGAAAAGAAAAAAAAAACTGAAAATACAATACAATATAATATATAGATAACACACAGAAATGAACATATAAGAATCTGATACATGAGAATCTGACAGCATCATATCTCTGTTAGTGCCATAATAAAAATAACCATGTTGATGTGATTTCATTTCAGTGTGATAACGCCATCTAGTGGCACTAATTCAAAATGAAAAATGTATTTGTGTATAAAAAAATGTTTAATAAAAGTACTGTCCATCTTTTAGATTTTTAATTTGTATAGTAATTCATGATTCAATAATTAAAAAACTAAAAAGCAAGAACACAATTCAGCTAATAACCCAAAATATTAAACAAACACTGAGACATTAGTGATTATTTTAGCCAGGACCAGACAGGCAGCGTACATAAGTTTTGTTAGTGTTAGAAAACACTGTGAAACAGAATCATTTTTCTGACAGCAAGATTCCTGCAGGTGTTCATTCTTCAGCCAGATACAGAACTGTTGTACTTTCTTCACACACGTCCTCCACACAGTGAGACTGTAAGTGATCATTTAAAGGCACTATGATCTCACAATTTTCCAACAAACACACTGCCTCTCTCTTCAACTAGACAGCTGTAATACGAGACCATGAACACTGCCCTGCTCATGTGGACACAGCTTTCTCCATCCTCCTCCTCTTCACAGCACTTTAGGCCCAAGACCTCCATTGCTCGCCCCGGGAAAAACTTGTGTCTGAGTGACAACAACAGGGTCTGTGACAACTACAATGCAACAAGTAAACGTTAGCCTGTTCTCAGAGCGTTGCTCAGATGGAGGTGTGTTAAGTTCAATAGACAGGTGAATGGACTGGTTGATCACTTTGCAGTTCACTGCTGCACCCTGAGCCAGTGTTTTTCAACCACTGTGCCTAGGCACACTAGTGTGCCGCGAGTGATCGTCAGGTGTGCCTTGGAAATTATCAAAAAAGCCCCCCCCCCATTCTACAACCTCTTTAAATTTAAGACCACATTGTTGTGGAACTGTTCGGGTGTATTTTTGAAGACAATTTAAGTGCATTTTGAAATAAGAAATATAAAATATGATAAAAATAAATTTTTGTGTTTACAGTATTTCATTCCTATTCAAGACACTTTGATAAGAATGACTATATAGTGTACTGTATTTAATATAGGTGGATACAGTGTATGTATGTTTACAATTTTGGTTGGTGGTGTGCCTCTGGATTTTTTTTCAATGAAAACACTGTGCCTTGGCTCAAAAAAGGTTGAAAAACACTGAGCCACAATGTTTGCAGACACAGGCCAGTGTCCAGCTCACTGGTGAGAGGATCTGTTTGTAATTCTTGTTGTGCCTTATGTTCTGTTCTCCTCGCTGTTTCTCCCTCTTGTAATCAGCTCCTGCATCCGACACCTGTTGTCTTTCACCAGGTGTTTGTGTCATTGTCTGTTTGTTAGCATCTGTATACAAGTCTGTGCCTCTGTGTTCCTCATTGTCTGGGCTTTGTCTTGTAAGGCGTTTTGGTTCTGTCTTCCTCTGTGTCATCCCTGAGACTATAGCCGTGTTTCCATCAAGGTTTCTAGATGCGCATTTTGAAGTATTGCATCAGAAAAGCTGAATGGAAACGGCAAGATGCGAATTTACTTCCTCAAATTCTCAAAAAAGTTGATACGCTCGCTTGAGGTGGTTTTTGGGTTCTTCGAAACAGAGCTGATGCGCAAAACGAGAGATGGAAACAGATTTGCCGACTCAGTTCTGCCGTAGCGAACATTCACGTCACGTGACTTCGTCTCCGGACAACATGTAACATCGCTAAAACTAGTTGGCATGACAGAATAAATACAACTTGCCCGATAGCAACACATACCTGAAATATTCTCTCCATTTTGACGAGATGTGTGGTCGGGTCCTGTTTTCAACCGCTACTTCCTGTTTACTGTAGACATGCGTAACGCTGACGTCTGACGTAATGACGCTGACGTCTGACGTAATGCCGCTTTGCGTGGCCTGGTAGATGCGCTTCAAGCCAGTTGATGGAAACACTTCTGCTTCGCATTAATTTTTATTTACATTTTTGCAAATTTTCAAAAATTCACTCAAAATTCGTATTGAAAATAGATGGAAACACGGTTTATGTGTAAGTTTGCTGCATGTCAGCTTTTGTTTTATCTTTATTAAATATATATTCTACTTTAAATCCAGAGTTCTCTGAGTCTTGCCTGCACATGAGTTCTACCAAAACGACAGAATTTTAACAAATGGTTCCTTGGTGAGATTTAATGCTGGTTATACACACTACAATTAAAGTCAAACTCAAGGCCCAAGGGCCAAATATGACCCTTGTTAGCATCTCATCTAGCCCCTAAGATTATATTTTAACATTACACAGGGCGCTCATCTCTTGTGATTTTTTTTTTTGGGGGGGGGGGGGCTACCTTGCTTTTTAGTAGCTAGCATGTCTGTTATGCGCGGTGTTCGGTAGGCACTAGGCAGGACCCTCGGCTCTGTTGACAGGGCGAGGCACTTTGCTTGTGTAATGGAAGGGGAACTGTATTTTAAAAGTAAAATATATATTTGTTTTATTTCAAAACGGAGACTACTTTAGTTAAGCCTTCTTAAAGGGGACCACAGATAGGTAATTTTTATGGTACCGGTATGTCTGTGGGCTATCCAGACAATGTTCATTCAATTTAATACACAAAATAATTCTTAGATAATCAATTATACCCTTTTTAATTCTGCCATTTTTAACTTTCGTTTTGAACGACTGGTTTATGATAATGAGCTCTGAAAGCCACGCCCTTCAAAGATCTGTTTACATTAACTCCGCCCTCTGTAACAGCCAGTATCTCTAAACTGTTGTTGTTTTAAAATTAGCTCTTTTTTAAAAAGGGTTAGTGTTAACCTTTCCTGCTCAGTCTTTCATCCGTGGTCAAAAGACACAGGGGAGATTTTCCTCCAGGGCTGAAGTCTCTGCTTCAGGGTTAACTCCCTCGCTCGCCTTGCACATAAACCACACGGTGGCTGAAGGTTAATCCTCTTGTTTTAATAATAATTCCAGCCAACAGGTGCACAAACAGACTTTCTTACAGCCGCGTTTCAATTTGCCGTTCACTTTACTCCACACACACACACACACACACACACGTCACGTCTTGCTCTCCTCAA
>JBBPBX010038462.1:3763-14940 GCA_038048925.1 Garcialebias charrua
AACTACCTTCATGTCCTCTCTAACTGCATCCATATATCTCCTCTTTGGCCTTCCTCTGTGTCTTTTTCCTGGCAGCTGCATTTCTAACATCCTTCTACCAATATACCCACTGTCCCTCCTCTGGACATGTCCAAACCATCTCAGTCTGGCCTCCCTAACTTTATCTCCCAGTTGTTCAACATGTGCTGTACCTCTGATTATCTCATTCCTGATCTTATCCATCCTTGTCACTCCTAAGGAGAACCTCAGCATCTTCATTTCTGCTACTTCCAGTTCTTTCTCCTGTCTTTTTGTCAATGACACTGTCTCCAGACCATACAACATAGCTGGTCTCACCACTGTCTTGTAAACTTTTCCTTTGACCTTTGCTGACACCTTTTTGTCACAAATCACTCCTGAAACTTTTCTCCATCCACTCCATCCTGCCTGGACTCTCTTCTTCACCTCTTTACCACATTCCCCATTTTCCTGGACAGTGGACCCCAAGTACTTGAAGTCCTGCACCTTTGTGACCTCTGCTCCTTGTAGCCTCACTGTTCCACTGGCCTCCCTCTCATTCACACACATGTACTCTGTCTTACTACGGCTGACTTCCATTCCTCTTCTTTCAAGTGCATACCTCTCTCAATACTCTGTAATTTACATTTACAATTTATATATTTGTTTTAATATGATTTCTTTTGCCTCCATTTCCTAATCTGTCTAATTTCATTACTTCTTGTCTGTCTAAGCAGATCTCACTTGTAAATGAGTCTTCGTGTCTCAATGTGACTTAGCTGTCTAAATAAAGGTTGAATGAATTTGTTCTAAACATAGGCAAAGATACTCTTGGCATAACAGCAATGCTTTCATACAGCAATAACTTTGGCCATGATTACCTGGAAGTTAGCAGTTGTGGTGGCACAGATAATAAAGGTGACACAAACACAACCAGCTCTTTGGAGATGGTAAACAGCCGAGCTTCACATATCACATGCCTTTCGTTCTTGCAATTATTTGCATAAATGTATGTGGGTTTCCTCTAAATCCATGCCTAATACCTTATTTACATATCAGCAAGGTGCACAAGCACAAACAGGCACTGTTCAGTTGGCAGTGCAAGTCAAAGCACAAATGTCACCTTGCAAGGGCTTTGTCAATTAGACAGATTATTTTGGTAGTTTGTCATTGAGCTGCAACTGCTGGAGACTTGTTGGCAACTCAAGTGTGAAAAAATAAAATAAATAAATAAATTTCTAATGCAGTCTCACTGAATTCTGAGTGTTTGCAACCATGTGTCCATGTTATAGGCAACCCTTTTTTAATAATTCATGGATTACTGTCTATGCCTCATAAAACTTTTGTACCATTTGCACATTATTTTGTTGCCCACTTCAGCCCACATGTTTCATGTCTTGGTTCGATTTGCACCTATGAGGCAGCCGACATCTTGGGTATAATTATATCTACTTGAATACACTTTGAAAATGAAGACAGTAGTGTTGTGTCGTTCACCAACGATTCGTTTAAATGAACAAATCTTGATGAATGAATGAACTGAATCACTTTTAACTGATTTGTTCTTTTCTCAGTTCAGTTGAGCTCAGACTCGTGACGTGACTTTGAGTGAAACAGCAACGTGTGCCACGTGGGCAGGGAGGGACTGTTGCTGACACCTGAGTGAATGTGACTCGTGATTCATTCACTGTAAACAAACGACATGAATCACTCAGTGAACGAAACTCTCTCTGATTCTGCCCTGAGTGGCTCTAACCATTTCCTCCTCGAGGGGACATGGTCTCCTGCCATTAGCATCTGCTTCTCCAAGCTAACGGCTAATGTTGAGTCAAACCACATGAAAATGAACACGCACACCCCGCCCCCATAATCTGAACAGACTGAGGTAGAAAATGTAATGAGAGGAGACAGAAGAAGAGCGACACTCACAGCAGGGCAAGCTGCAGTGACTCGGGGTGGCTCAATGTGAAATTTAACAGTAGCTGTGTTTCCATCCATTTTCATTTCGTATTTTGAGCTACCTCGCAAATATGTAAATACAAATTAATGCAGATCAGAAGTGTTTCCATCTGCTGGCTTGAAGCGCTTCTACCAAGCCGCGCACAGCGTCATTACGTCAGACGTCAGCGTCATTACGTCAGACGTTAGCACTGCGCATGTCTACAGTAAACAGGAAGTAGCGGTTGAAAACTGAACCCGGCCACACATCTCGTCAAAATCGAGAGAATATTTCAGGTACGTGTTGCTATCGGGCGAGTTTTCTGTCATGCCAACTAGTTTTAGCAATGTTACATGTTGTCCGGAGCGGAAACAGCTGAACGTCACGTGACGTGAATTTTCGCTACGTCAGAAATGAGTCGGAAAATGTGTTTCCATTTGTCGTTTAGCGCAACTCAAATCCCAAAAACCACCTCAAGCGAGCGTAAAAACTTTTTAGCGTAATTCAGGAAGTAACCTCGCAATTTGCCATTTCCATTAAGCTTTTCTGCTGCGCTATTTCAAATTGCGCAGCTAGAAACCTTGATGGAAACACGGCTAATGTCAGTTTCCTGCGGGATCAATAAAGTTCTATCTTATCTTAACTTGTACTCACCCCCCACCCATACACACACACATAAAAGAAGATGTCAGAAATATAATGAGACCCTGTCAGTGAAGATGAATGAGTTAAGAAGAAAAACTGTTGTTGGGACACATTTTAATTATCCTTCTGCTACAGCTGCAATGTTTATGTATTTATTTTAAATATACCCGTCTTTTTTACGTCAATTGATGAACTCCGCAATTTTTATTTCAATCTTTCCTAAACCAGATGCTCTGTGTCCTTATAAATTATTATTAATAATAATAATAATAATAATCAAAAAAGATGACTCATGTTTATGTTTAGTGAACATGCTGCTTGCTGCTGTAGTGTTGTGTCACTCAAACAACAGAGAGGGGAGTCTATCAGAGGGCAGGGGAGAGATTCAGTCAGTGGATGAACTGCTGATTTGCTCATGTGCACACACAGAGAACTGCTGCTGAGGAGTCATTCGTTCTAGTGCTGGAAGTGTTGCTGTCACTCACACACTGCATGAACTGAAGGATTCAGTGAACAAATATTTTGAACAAATCATTTTAATGAACTGATTCTAGAGATTCAGCACACTCAAAAGAACTGCTGTTCCCATCATTAGAAGATAGATGTGGATACGTTTTTCAGTCTTCTTGCTACTTTTGGCTTTCCCCTCTCAAGAGGTCTCCACAGCGAGTCACCCTCCTCCATCTCACTCTGTCCTCTGTCCTCATTCCAACTACCGTATTTTCCGGTGTATAGGTCACACCTTTTTATAGTTTTTTTCAAGGCCTGCGACCTATGCACCAGTGCGACCTATATATGGCTTGTTATCACTTTCGGTGAAACAGATTTTTAAATCCAGCTCATTTCACAATTACGTTCATTTATTAAGGAAAAGTTCAGCTCAGACATATATTTGCTATAATTTTTATCAAACAAATAATTGTTTTTAAGTGTTAATCTTCTTAAAAGCCTTGCTGTGCGCTCCTGTGGCAGACATTTGCAGCAGAGCTAAACGTAGGTGCGACCTATACACCAGTGCGACCTATCTAGGGATTTTTCCAATCTATTGGTGATAATTGGACAATGCGACCTATACACAGGTGCGACCTATACACCAGAAAATACTGTACATGTCCTCTCTAACTGCATCCAAATATCTCCTCTTTGTCTTTTCCTGGCAGCTGAACTTCTAACATCCTTTTAAATAACTGTTATTAATCATCAGCACATATTTCAGGCCATAATCATGCATAGTTTCTGTCAGAGGAGAATTTTACTGTCCACCATTGCGGATCAGATAGAGAATTGGAAATATTCATTCAACCTTTATTTATACAGATTTCTTATTCTTTGAGTCATGATGACTCATTCACAAGAAAGACCTGTGCTAAACAAGAATAAAAAAACACAGATGAGGTACACACAACAATAAACAGCCATAAAAAGCATACAAAATGAAAAGTAATGGAAAAAAAAAAATTCAGTCAGGTCATCTGGACAGTTTCATTTTTTTTGTTGTTGTGCGGAAACATTTCACCGTCCATCCAGAAGGCTTCATCAGTCAAGGAAACACACAAGACAGAACTGATTCTTCCCCCAACAGCTTACTCCAACGTGGAACAAACCAGTTATGTTGCTAAGATGTTCTCTTTGGCACGCCCTCTCCTCCGTTTGAAAAGAGTTTGAGCTACCCATGACAACTGTAAACATATTTTAAAATATTTTAAATGAAATATTGTTAAACAAATATTTTGAGCATGTTTTAAATTCAAGCAATATGGCTGCAAGCCTCTGTGACTCGCATGGAATTGTTTTGAGACATTTTGGAGACACTCTTGTCTCCAAAAATGTCCCATCGCAGTGAAACGATGATTTTCTTTGTGCCTGCAAAAGACACACAGATGAATATGAGACAAGAGTTCTTTTTAACCTTCACATTGTGGTCGACTTCCACTGTCTAGCTTTGTGATATACCAAATATCAAGGTTTAGTTTGCTTTTTAAGGAGATCATTGTGAAATCTCTGATTGTATGACCAACTTTTCAAACAGAAAATGACCTTCGAAGCAAATAGCTGCTTTATCAGTTTAAGAGTTGATTTTTGGCATTTTAAAAAGGGCAGCACACACAACAGAGCACCTAAGTGACCTGACTGGCTCATAACTGACAATCAGATCAGAATTACACTGAAGTGCTAGAATATGGATGGCTGTAAATATGGATAAAGATCCATCCATTCATTCTAAAGTTCACCAAAAGCCAGTGTGGAGGATTTAAAAAAACAAATACAATCACTGTAAGGTCAGCTCCAAATCACTGCTATATCAGAGTTAGATCAACAAACCAAACACATCCATTTATTAACAGAAAATAAAGGCAGGCCAGCTCAGAATTATATCATTTCTTCCACGGAAGGCATGCACAAAGAGAACCTAGCTTCACACTGGATTTGTGACAGAGTACTTTTCAATGAAGTCAAGTCAAGTCAAATTTATTTATATGGCACATTTAAAACAATAATTTATCAAAGTGCTTTACAAAAAGATCACAGCATCAAATAAAAATAATAAGATATGATTACAGCATCAGGAATAGAAGCATAATAACACGAAACATAAGTAGAAACAATGATGATGCTAAATCAAATTACCCTGAGTTAAATGTCATGGAGTAAAAGCAAAATGCATGAACACAATCAGCAACAAGGAACTACTAAATCAGATCATACTGTGTAAAATGCCAATAAGTACAGGTGTGTTTTCAGGAGCATTTTAAAAGCTGAGATTGAGGTGGCCTTTCGAATGTTGATGGGCAGATTGTTCCAGAGTTTGGGGCCCAAGACTGAAAAGGCTCAATCTCCTCTGAGGTTCAACCTGGTTTTTGGTACAACCAAAGCTGGTGTTGGATTTTACATCTTTTTATACCTTCATATAATTTTTTACAAGCTTTGAAATGTCACTGATTTTCTACAAGGTGTGTGTTATGGAGAGTTAGGACTGTATGTTGATTTTTAGGAGTTTAGCTGGAGCACTTCATCCCTACAGACAGTCCGATCAGAGAGTGAGTCCTGACACAGCAAGATGGTGTTTTTCTTGGGAGTTTAATTAACTGTCCAGTTAGTTTACAGCATGAAGTTTCTCTGTCATGAGCTGTCTATTCTTCACAACAGACAGTAACTGGCATTAACTGTCCCTTTTTTTGTCTGTCTGGTATCTGAAATAAAAGAAAACGGCTAAATAAGTACAGGCTAACAAATAGCTTAGCTTACCCTTAATATTACAATAAGACAGAACCTTAAACATGAAATAAACATTTCTTGGGCTGTCTCATATTTGCGCCAAAATCGCCACCCCATTTATATATGAAAAGAAGAAATTAGCGCTCATTAACAGTGCATTAAGCTCACCTTTGTCACAAACGCAGACAGGCATCAACGATAGAAAACACCAACGGCTATAAAAACCAACGGCTTTCTCAGCTCTATTTATCCCCAAGGACCCCTTAGCTGTCTAACAAGATGCCTGACGTAAAAATACGAATTAGCTGTCTAATGTAAAAAATACGTATTAGCTGTCTAACAATATGCCTGAACAAAAACAATGCATAAATACTGGGGAATTTATAACAGCCGCCCCCAGAATAGCCTAGCTATTATGTAAAGTCTATTAAATTCCCTAAGATGAAGTGGAGTCCTGTATTTTGTCCATCATCAGGTGGAATGGCCGGCAGCTGGACCATACGTGGTACCGACCGCAGGTAGGTCTTCTCTCCAATCCGAACCTCAGCTGACCGGATCCGACCGTCTGCACTCTCGATCACCTTGACAACCTCCCCGATGGGCCACTGTGCTCTCTGAAGCTGGGGATCAACGATCATGACGATCGTGCTCTGCGTGAGGTCATCAGTAGGCCGCCTCCACTTCTGCTGAACTGGCAAGGACGGAAGGTGATGCCGCAGGAACTGCACCCAGGAGTGGTCCACCATCATCTGACAGTGGCGCCAAAGTCTTCTTGTGACGGTGTCAGGAGCGTAAGACGCTGGGGTAAGGAGGCGTCCCGCCGCCCCATCAACAACATGTTTGGCATCACTGGATCAGGATCAGCTATGTCTGATGAAACATAGCCTAAGGGCTTGGCGTTGGATCTGGTCAGCTCAGTCTTCAGCTCGCCTGTTTCTTCAGCTAGCTGTGCTATGCGCTTGGGCTGAGTCTCTCTTTCAGCTGTGAGTTTCTGCTTTTTCTCAAGATCCCCATCTTTCTGCTGGCTAACAAGTTGTTGTACTCTGGCTTTAAGTCGTTTGAGGTCTTCTTCCAGCAGCCTCTTATCAGCCTGTAGGGAGCCATTTTTCTCTGACAGTACAGACAGAGAGTTGTGCAATGGGTTGACATCTGATTGGAGCTTCTTCACTTTAGCCTGAGCCTGCTGAAGCTCCTGTCCCAGTTTATCCCTGTCCACTTTCAGCATCTTGTTGGTTTCTTGCAGAGAAGTGATCGTCTCCAACTTCTTCAGCTGTTCTTGCTGCTCTGCCTGGCTGGCCTTCAGACTCCGCTGCAGCTCACAGACTTGTTTCTCCACTGTGCCCACAGCCTTCCTTCTCTCCTCCTTTTCCTGCAGCTCCATCTTCTCCAACTCTAAAAACCTTTTTTTCAGCTGCCTCTGCACCTCCTCTGACTCCTTCAGTCTGACCTCTAGAGAACGTAACTCTTTCTCTTTCTTCAGGCTATCTTCCAGAGTCAGTACCACAGATCGATACTGTTCAACCGTGGCATTAGCATTCTTCAGCTGCTCAGTGAGTTCAGTGTTCTGTTCCTCAGCACTTTGTAGGAGACCCTTCATCTCTGAGAGCTCCTGCTCTGACTGGCTGGCTTGCTGAGGTGCTGCTGGAACTGGAGAGTGTACCCTCAGTGGTGCTTGGAGGGCAGCAGCTCTGGTAGCTGGGTTGGTCGTGAGATAACAGGAAGCAGTCGTGAGATAACAGGAAGCAGCAGTAGAATCCATACTGTCTGGACCCTGAAGTGCCCAACCAAGGCTTGTGTGGATTGCTGTTGGGCTGCCCTTTGGACCAAATCTCACTGGCTCCTTTGCTGTGATCAAGTGTGTGCAGTCAGCACCAATTAATAGTAACGGCTGCACTTCACTAAAGTCAGGGATTGGAAGACCCTGTAGATGGCGGTAACGTCTCTGTAATGCAGTTGTAGGGTATGATTGTTCTGCTAAAGCTAGCTGGCCTGCTGTATAGGCATTTTTAATGTGGTGGCGCTCCTTAGAGTGCCCTAGTGGGGCAACATGGAAAGAAACAGACTCACCAGCCAGATGGGCCACGTCTTGGTGAATGGTGCGTAGAGTGAGGGTCTCTGCTTTACCTTTAAGGCCTAGACGTTGGGCAGCTGCTGGTAGGATTATTGTCCTTTCAGCCCCATCATCCAAGATGGCATAGGTCTTCAGTGACCTCCGTCGCTCCTCCGGTGTCAGCCGAGTGTGTCCGATCTGCATCGGCTCGGGTTTGGAGGATGACGTCATGGGGACCGGTAGAATCCTTCTGTGTGGCAAGTGCTCATGGGAATTGTAGTTCTCTTCCATCTGACGTTCTCGTGCCCTGTTGTCAGCCCTAATCGCTGAAGCTACAGCTCCATCTAAGTCAACAGGTAATTCACTTGTGAATATTTTATCCTTAATGTTGCTATTGAGTGAGTTAAGAAAAGCACTACGTAATGCCTTCTCACCCCAACTGGATTCCTCCGCGAGAATGCGGAAGCGAATGGAAAACTTCGCTAAGGTGTCTTTTCCCTGCCGGACTGAAAACAGTTTCTGAGCGGCTTCTTCTTGGAGTAAAGGATAATCAAATACCTTGAGGAAGTCTCTGATGAAATCAGCAAAAGGCAAAGCCTGGATCGGACGTCGGTGGAGGTAAGCATTGACCCACTGAAGTGCTTCACCCTTCAGAGCTGCGACAATATATGATATACGAGAAGAGTCAGAGGAGTACGTTACCGAAGCACGGCTGAACGCCAGATTGCGCTGAAGCAGAAAGCCCCCACACTTTCTTGTATCACCCTCAAACAACTCTGAATGCTTGATATAAGGTTCTTTGACATGTTGAATGTGTCCGGTTCCTGTGGGGTCCATGGTTTTAGGCTGTTTGGGAGAAGAAGAGGGATTATTGTTTGTCCTTTGTTGGAGAGAAAAAACCATACTACCTAGTTTAAGGAGATTATCCTGCATTATTTCTTGCTGTTTCAGAACCTGTTGTAAGGCCAGAGTTAGAGAGTCTCTCCCCTGACTACTACCTGGTTGAAGTGGTTCTTCCCCAGTCGTGCCAGAGGGGTCAGCTTGGCTGGGACAAACTATCATGGTGTCGTTTGTAGGACCCCGAAGTGGCAGACCGAGAAAGAGTACATAACAACCAGGTATACAAAAATAAGTGTTCTTTATTTACAGGTACAGTTGGAGGGAAAAAGCTGGAAGAGAAGGGAGTAGAGGTGAGTATCCAATCTTGTTGTTTTGATGCTTGAATCTTGAAGTAATTGGAATTGTCTTACTTGTAGATTTCAGGAGAAAGAACCAGAGGAGAGTTGAGGTCCTGGTTTCAACGATGAGATGGTGCAGGTGAGGAGCGGGGGAGAGAGGAACAGGAAGACCCAGTATTTGTAGAACCGCTGATGAGACTGGACTCTTGGTGTTTCTGCAGGTGCACCCGAAGGTGCTGGAAGAAGCCCGTGGAAGGACTTCAGAGAAGCAGGACATGGAAGTCCCATAGGCAGAAGTTGTCCCAGCACTGAGGAGGTGTCCAGCTGCTGCTTAAGTAGGCCACCAGAATCAGTCCTCATCAGGTAGCAACAGGTGGGTCTCATCTGGACAATTAGAAGTGTGCTGTGGAGAGAGTGGGAGAGACAAAAACAGGGAGAAACCAGGAATCCTACAGTACATGAAGGTAATGAAGTTACCAAGCATTTCAACTATCCTAATGATGTGATCACACCGAACAGCTTTTCAGCAGCAGGAACGTCCAGTTTACATGTAAAGTCAATGGGAGACGCGCTTCCAGCCAAGTCTTGGCGTCGGGCGTCACGTCGCGTGCGTGTTGAGCGTGCTGGAAAGCATTTTCCGTGCACGTGAACCGGCTTCAGCCTCCAAACCGCGCATTCAGCATGCTGAAGATTTTGCGGTTCAAACTTTCAAACGCCGCTCAACTCTACCTGATTGGTTGGTGTGTCAACCAATCAGGGAGAGTCGGGGGGAGAAGAGAGGGGGAGAAGAGAGGAGGAGAAGAGAGGGGGAGAGTCCCTATGTGACGCGGAAACGAGGGGGCGCGCGCACTATGTGACGTATTGTTTGTGGGACACAGAAAAGACCCGCGAGGTCGTGTACTATGGAAGAGAAACTCATTGTAGCTGTGTGTTCGCGACAAGTCCTTCACGACCAGTCAAGTCTGCTCCACAGAGACGGAAATAAAAAGCTCCTCGCCTGGCGGAGTGCGCAGGACTCTGTATACCGGTAAGCTCCTCCCACACACCCAGCAGCTGTTTCGCGTTCTGGCGTTAGGTCTGGACACCAAGTGCGTCCACTTGCGTGCATGACAAGCTTTTTGGAGGTTGAAACGTTGTTCGGTGTGATCGCACCATAACACTTTAAAACACTTTAAAACACTTTAAAACATTTATAAAAAATATAAAAAAATAATTTCTTACTTTGAGCTGCAGCTTCTCTCGTCTCTTAGCTCCACCGCTTTACGTCCGAGGTCCCCAGCTTTCTGCAACACCACGTAGTCCAAACTGTTTACAGGAAGGACTGTTAGTACGCGAACTTCATACATTTGGAGCCAGAAAAATATTTCATAAACTTACCGAAAGCCGTTTCTCTGCGGTGTTCGTTCCTCCAAACAAGCTTCCCGCGTTAGCTGTTGTTAGCCCCCGCCAGATTAGGCCTGCACTCGTTAGCGCTCGTTAGCGTGTAGCACATCCAAAAAAGGCTGTAGGAGCTGCTTCTCCACGTTAGCTGGGTGTCCATCAGACATCTTAGGCGAGCTCATGGACATTGAGGCAAGCTCCCGGCCGCCGCCCGTCGGTTCGGTTTGGTTCTGGTGGGGTCCGCTTAGCATTTAGCCTAGCCTTAGCTTAGCCCATGAGTTAATGTTGTCGCGCGGCGCTTTGGGAGCGATCGCTGAGCGACCGCGGCTGTTGCTCAAGGCAAGACACATCCACAAAGTTAACCGAGTGTTTCCAGCTAATTTATCCGTATGAGGCAACCTCTGATCGGACGCAAGGTCCACCAAAGCCAGATCCCGGCTGCAGATAGTCGCGGCATGTTGGCTTGGTGTCCCCGCCCGCTTAGCTCCGCTCGTTGCATTTCAGGCGGCGGCGCGTTGGGAGTGATCGCTAATACGCTAAAAATTGAAATAAAACATAAAAATAACAATTGTATTTTATCTATAAAGCCATTTAAAACAACCACAGCTGCAACAAAGTGCTGTACACATGAAATTAAGAACGTTTAAACACACACAAATATAATAAAAATTCCTTATATTTTTATTAATTATGATAATGTCGTAAATTGGGAACCTCGTAAGCAAGAGTGCTCGTAAATCGGGGACTACCTGTATATATATATATATATATA
>JBBPBX010038463.1:0-30383 GCA_038048925.1 Garcialebias charrua
GACATGGGCACCGGCGACCCCCGTGACCCAAAAATGGAAGAAGCTGGTAAAAGATAATGGATGGATGGATGGATGATTTTAGTTGCAATTTCACGGATTAAAGTTTCCGTCCCTGGGATGGATTTCTGTCATTCTGAGCATTTTTTTTCTTATTTTTTTTTTCTATTCGGTGATAAAGATATCAGTGATGTCAGATATCAGTAAAATATAACATGAAAGCACAAAAAGTATGAAAAGTAAAAATAAAGGATATAGAAAGAATAAGGTTATATAATGAATAAACTATATAATTTATAAATCAAGTAAAAACAAAAACAATTCTGTACAGTTCCATTGTAAACATAATGCTGTGGTTTCTATAAGTTTAAGGTTGTCTACCATCTTTTGACTTTCACAGCAGTCTTTTCCAGTAGCTTCAGTGATGGGGGAGGCACAGTTCTTTGTGAAATGTAACAAAGTAAGTTTGTTTTGGACTTTTTGTCTTTAAGACTTTTTGGACCTTTTCTATTTTTATGTATAAAAAATTCCCTAAAATGAATACAGTAGTCACTCGTTTATCGCAGGGGATCCGTACCCTGAAGCCCCGCGATAAGTGACAAACTGCGAAGTAGGAATAGTACAAGTAGTAAGTAGTTGTTTTATATATATATATATATATACTGTATATATATTAGGGCTGCAACTAACAATTATTTCAATAATTGATTAATTGGCCGATTATTTTTTCGATTCATTGATGAATCGGCAAAAAAATAAGTAAAAAAGTTTTAATTATCACCTCTTTATACCAAAATTTGACTGACATATCAAATCGCACAAAAAACGAGTTGCTACTTGACTATTCTGTTAGTAAAATATTGAACACAGTAATTAAAAAATAAAAAGTTAGTCAAATAGCTTTAATAAAAAATAAATGTACACAAAAATATATATTCAAATGTATGCTTTATACTCACTATCTGTGAGCAGCAGTATGGTTTCATGCCAAGAAAGACCACCACGGATGCCATCTTTGCTTTGAGGATGTTGAAGTACAGAGAGGGTCAGAAATATCTCCATTGTGCGTTTGTGGATTTAGAAAAAGCATATGACTGGGTGCCAAAAGAGGAGGTGTGGTATTGCATGAGGAAATCTGTAGTGGCAGAAAAGTATGTTAGACTGGTACAGGACATGTATGAGGACAGCAGGACAGTGGTGAGATGTGCTGTAGGAGTGACAGATAGCTTCAAGTGGAGGTGGGATTGCATCAAGGATCGGCTCTGAGCCCCTTCTTGTTTGCTCTGGTGATGGACCGACTAACAGATGAGGTCAGGCAGGAATCCCCATGGACTATGATGTTTGCAGATGACATTGTGATCTGTGGTGAGAACAGGGAACAGGTGGAAGAGAACTTGGAGAGGTGGAGGTATGCACTTGAAAGAAGAGGAATGAAAGTCAGCCGTAGTAAGACAGAGTACATGTGTGTGAATGAGAGGGAGGCCAGTGGAACAGTGAGGCTACAAGGAGCAGAGGTCACAAAGGTGCAGGACTTCAAGTACTTGGGGTCCACTGTCCAGGAAAATGGGGAATGTGGTAAAGAGGTGAAAAAGAGAGTCCAGGCAGGATGGAGTGGATGGAGAAAAGTTTCAGGAGTGATTTGTGACAAAAAGGTGTCAGCAAAGGTCAAAGGAAAAGTTTACAAGACAGTGGTGAGACCAGCTATGTTGTATGGTCTGGAGACAGTGGCCTCATGCACGAACCGTTCGTACGCACAGATTTGTTCTTAAACTGTTCGTACGAGTGATTTAGGATCATTTGTGGCATCCAACAATGTTTTCGTATCCTACGATTTTCTTCAGATACGAACAAAATTTACGAGTGGTCCGGACCTGTCGTATAATTTAGGAGCGTCAGTCTGCTGTCATCCAGACGGGATTTCTCCACTAATAACTTCATATTTCGTTATTTAGAAAATATTTTGGGTTTAAAATATTCACGCACCATAATTATTCTTGACAATAGGTTATTCTGTTTGAATTAGAATTATAATTTTAGGTTTAATTTGTCTGGTGTGTCGCGCAGGCTTCAGTGAGTCGTGCGCTCCCCTTGGTCATCAAAGCCGCTCCTCATATTAACACCCAGGTACATAAAATTCCCATACACCGCCGCAGAACAAGTACGAATTAAGACTGATCTTCATGCTGGACTGCTGTGCCAAACACCATCAGAGCAATAGATTATTATATCTGATCCGAAATATAACCTGCAGAATGTGGTTGCGCCCTGACCAGGAGGCGCCCTGTCGACCCAGGAGGCGCGCGCTGACCAGGAGGCGCGCTGACCAGGAGGCGCGCGCTGACCAGGAGGCGCCCTGACCAGGAGGCGCGCTGACCAGGAGGTGCGCGCTGACCAGGAGGTGCGCGCTGACCAGGAGGTGCGCGCATCATTTGTGCTGCAAAACATGTTGGCATCTTGCAGCGTGGCATTTATTGTCCACCATCTCCTGACCACCTCCTGTCCGTGCTGCGGTGAGATGTTTGTTTGAAGCCATTTTCAGATCAAACCATTTATTCTTGATTTCTGATACTGTACGACCCACGGGACACAAAACATATGCACTACAATATTAATATGATGTTAACTGTAGTTTCGAGACAATTTAAAATGCTTCTGTTGAAAAACACATCCGACACTTGCGGGGGGTGGGGGGGTGGGGTAGCGGTGCGCCACAGCTCTTCTGAATAAGTGAAACTGTAACACAGTACACTAAAATTAAAGATATTTCACCATCCGACACTTGCGGGGGGGTGGGGGGGTAGCCACAGCGCCACTGAGAGCAGATCTCCGAACGCGTGAAGTTCCTCCTTTTACTTCTTGAGTTTGAATGAATGGACACTTCCTGCTGCCTGAAGGCAGGAAGCGTGGCCTTATATGGTGTTTTGAGGGGTGGAAATTATGTAAATTACATTCCCGCGAGCACGCGCAGGTGAGTAGAACAGGTGGGATCCATCAACTTTAAGCAGCCCGTTTACACGCTTTTCCTGTGGATAGAAGACTTTGTTGGATCTGACGTGGCATGTTCGTACGAACGCTTCGTACAAACAAAAGTAGGAGGAATTTAGGATAACAATACGAACATTTTCGTGCATGAGGGCCAGTGTCATTGACAAAAAGACAGGAGAAAGAACGGGAAGTTGCAGAAATGAAGATGCTGAGGTTCTCCTTAGGAGTGACAAGGATGGATGCTGGTGAAGATTCTCAGTTGTCCAGGACATGATAAAATAAAAAAAGGCGTTCAATACAAGATCAACTGGACTTTATTTGTTACAGAAAACGTTTCGACCTCTATCCAGAGGGCTTTATCAATTCTATGAGCAGACTGTGCGCGAGTGGAGTTATAACAGTCTTAGGAGACACGCAGTGACCACGGTACTCCACAGTCCCACGTTTCCGCGCCTCTCTCATCACTAAGTCTTTAGTTTGAAAGCGGTGAAAGCGGATGATGACAGGGCGCGAACGCCCACCTGGTCCCGGTTTCGGCATAGGAATGCAGTGCGCTCTATCCAACTCAGGTGAAGAAGTCAGAACCTAGTCTCCAAATACCTCCACAAGAAGCTGAGAAAAAAAGGCAGCAGGTTGTGGACCTTCAATGGCTTCGGGTAGGCCCACAATTCTGATGTTTTGATGTCGGCTTCTCCCTTCGAGGTCTGAAAGTTTCAGCTTCAGCTGTCTGTTTTCCTCACGTAGTTCTGAAGTTGTTGCTTCTAGTAGCTCCAGGCATTGGCTGACGTCATCAGCGTTAGATTCAAGGTCTCCAATGCGTTCTCCGTGCCCTAAGACAGTTGATTTTATTATGTCTAATTTACTGTCTAGGGTGGCGAATGAAGATTTGAAGTCCGGTGCAAGACTTTCCCGGAACTTCTCCAGTAAATCTGATACCTGTGTCGCAGTTAAAGCTCCACTTGCCCCGTCAGCTGCATCAACGCCCACAGAAGAACTCTCTGCTGTCTGTTCCCTTCTGCTGCTCTTTCCAAATTTCAACATGGTTCACTTGGTGTCTTTTTTAAGTTTGTTCAGTATAAGCATTAAAACAGGTTTATACTATACAGCGAGGTATTAACAATTTAGAGAGCCAAATGTTTGCAGGAGCCTGCGTGCGACTGCTTCCTACTCCATCGCTCTGCCCCCTATGATGGCAGTTTTTAGAGGCAATGGAACATGACCAGATTGTAGGGACTTATTTATTATTTGTGCGATTAATGGGCTTATTACAGAGTGATTGGATTTTATGAGGGATGAGGGGAAGGGATCCAGGGCGCAGGATGAAGGTTTCATTTTCTTGATGATGGTCTCCACTTCACTCTGAACAACTTCATCAAAGCTGCTCAGGGACCCAGAATGCAGACGGGTAGATGGCAAACGAAGATCAGGGAGGCTGTGGAGCTGAGATCTGATAGAGTCAACTTTGTTTTTAAAGAACGAAAGAAACAGGTTGCATTTTTGAACAGAGTCCTCTTGAGTTTGTTTAATGGGATTAAGCAGATGAGTTATTGTGGAGAAGAGCTGTTTAGTTTCCAGGGCAGTTGTTGATGATGTTGGAATAATATTTGGAGCGTGCTTCTTTACGAGAATAGGCGTAGGCTTTCTGATGTTCTTTGTATGCCTGCTTATGTACAGATAGACCGGATGGACCTCCAAGGGGCGTATGGAGTAGGAAACAGTACCTTCTTGCTCCCGTTGTCTGTACCTTTTAATGCTTACCAAGCTGATTTAACCACTGAACTTTTTGTGAATATCTGGAATTTGTCATATTCTGTGTAATAATGCCACCCAAAGCTTCTAAAATGAGCGCTGAACCTGAAGTCGCCGCCATTACTAAAGCTGACATGCTAGCTGCGTTAGCCGAACTCAAGCTAGCTCTGCTTTCCAAACTGAAAAAGGACTTCAAAGACGTGAACGAGAAGCTGGATGGGCTCCAGGAGACTGTTGGGGATCACGGTAAACGTCTGACTTCACTTGAGGACAATGCAGAGGCAACTTATCAGCGGTTGGAAGAAGTCGAGCGGTGCTGTGAGGGGTTGAAGTCCGATAATGCTGAGCTAACTGAGCTGGAGGGGAGAAACAGGAGGAGAAACAGGAGGAGTAACATCTGCGTTATTGGCCTACCCGAAGACATAGAAGGACCCCAACCAAGCAAGTTCTTCTCACAGTTTTTATGAAATGCTTTTGGACATTATGTTTTCCCCTCGGCACCAGAGTTGGACCGTGCCCACCGTAGCCCGATCCCCAAACCAGGCCCCAGAGACAGACCTCGGCCTGTCATAATTTGCTTTCATCATTACCAACACAAGGAGCTGGTGACTCGTGAAGCTCGGAAAAGAGGGATTTTGAAGTATGAGAACTATTACTTCAGGATCTACGACGATTACACTCCAGAGGTGGCTAAACAAAGGAAGGAATACAGGTTGGTAATGTCCGCCTGTTACGACCCGAAGGCACGTAGCATACAAGGACACGAGACACAGAAAGGATGTTTAAAAAAAGAGTTTATTTTAGGCTCTCTGAGTCTGTGTCCTAAAAAAAGAAGTAATTAATGAAAAATGTTGGACCCAAAACCAGCTTCTGGAAGATTAATAACAAAAAAACTCAAAGTCCAACAGGTCACTCACGGCTCCTGGTTTTCAGTACCCAGCTCCTCACGACATCAGGTCTCCACAATGGAAGGATTCAGCTTCCTCTTCTTACACACAGCAACAGGTCTCACTCCAGCTTCCTCCTCTTCACACATGCAGCAGCAGGTCTTCACAACGGAAGGTTTCGGCTTCCTCTTCAAACGGCTCATCAAACGGCCTCCTCAAGTGGATTCAACCATAACATCAAACGGCCTCCTCATCAGGCTTCAAACGGCTCCATCGGTCTCCTCAAGTGGATTCAACCACAACATCAAACGGCCTCCTCATCAGGTTCCAAACGGCTCCATCGGCCTCCTCAAGTGGATTCAACCACTACCTCAAACTGCCTCCTCAAAAGGCTCCAAACGGCTCATCAAACGGCCTCCTCATGTCTTCAAACAAATGGCTTCATGGCTCCTCTTCACACTGCTGCTGCTGCAGACCTCTGTTCAGCTTCTCCTGCATCAGGTCTGCTGTTTCTTCATCAGGCCTGATGCTCCTTCATCCCAGACTGCTGCAGCTGCTTGGATCAGCTGCTCCTTCATCTGCATCTGGTTCTGGGGCTGCTGGGACCTCAGCTCCTCATGCAGCATGGATCTCCTCTGCTTGGATCTCCTCTGCTTGCTTCTTCATCAGGTCTGCTGTTTCTGCATCCTGGTCTCCTTCTCCTGGAGCTTCTCAGACCTCTTCTTGGACCTCTGCTGGATCTCTGCTTGCTGCCACTCTCACTTGGATCTCCTTCTCCTGTGTGGCTTGGACCTAATATAGAGAGAGGGGGCAACTACCTCCACCTACAGTTAATGAGCACAAGCTACAATCAATTAGGCTCCTACAGCCTCTAAACAGCCCATGTCTGTGCTCAAAATCTTTAAACAAAACCTCAAAAACCTTTAAACAATTTTTATGTTCTGACTAAAATAAATTGCATGCCTGGGGCATGTGACACCGCCTTATATAAAATGGGTCTGAAACCTGCACTGATGTACCCTGCAAGACTTCGTATCATTAACACAGATGGTACTCGTATAATGCTCGGATCAGTGGCTGATGCTGAAAAATTTATTCAGACTTTTAAAGGGGACCACATATTCAAAATTCACTTTTTAATGATTTTTTTACTCAACTTTGGGTATTTACTTCATGAAAAAACAGTCCTAAGGCCAAAAAAATGCACCCAGTGGTTTATTTACTCTAAGTAGATTTATTTATCTTTGATAGAAACACTTCGTTTTGCACTTCCTGCGGTTTGTGACGTCACAAACCGCAGCCACAACCCACCTCAACCCTGAGTCCAGCCCTCAACTAGCAACCCCTGGTGCGGCTCCACCCACTTCAGTATAAAAGAGTTGACGGTTGTTTTTCCTGATTTCATGTCAGCACAATGGCTAAAAATGTCACAGAGTCTAGCCAGCTAACTCTCTGACCCTCCTGGCCCAGATAATGGAGCGCGCACTAAGCAGATTTAAAATTGATAGTTTTCAGATGGGAGGCTTGAATGAACAGCGATGCAGCATGTTGCTGTGTGTGTGTGTGTGTGTTGGTTTATGTGTCATTAGCAGGACAGACTACGTACCGCTAAACCTCATTGACAAACCCGTGTGTGTGTGTGTGTGTGTGTGTGCCGGGCCCGGCGCGCGGCTGAGCGAGGGACACAGATAACAAGACAGCCCCGCTGTGAGTGTGTGTATGTGTGTGTGTGTGTGTGTCCGCGAGTGACATCCGCTCCGCTACCTCCAGCTCGCGTGCACAGGGAGAGGGAGGGAGACGTCAGGGAGGGAGTTGGACATTTATTACAGAGGAAAAATTAAAAATGACACGACAACTTGTACACGTCTGATCTGTCCCACAATAAATACGTCGCGCGGTCCAGTTCAGCTCAGCTCAGGGCTCTGGGTGGCAGTAACGCGAGTTCAGACATCCTCGTCTGCCTTTGGAGGGCGGAGTTAATGTAAACAGATCTTTGAAGGGCGTGAACTTCAGATCTCATTATCATAAACCAGTCGTTCAAAACGAAAGTTAAAAATGGCAGAATTAAAAAGGGTATAATTGATTATCTAAGAATTATTTTGTGTATTAAATTGAATGAACAGTGTCTGGTAACCCCACAGACATACCATAAAAATTTTAAAAACCTATCTGTGGTCTCCTTTAAGACTTCTTCTTGATTGATTACTGTGGAGGTGCTGATCATGCACAAACGTTTCATTAATGAAACCGCTGCGTTAATTGTTTAATTTCAACTTTTGTAAAGGACGTTACCAAGTGCTGAAGTGTTCAGTGGTTGTTCTAACTTTAATTAAGACAAAACTTTATTACAGCTTGGTTGGTTTATACGTTTAATATAACCTGTTAGACGGGGCGAGGTTTTTTTCTTTATTATCATATTATTTTAGGTAGTATTGAAATGGAGGTGTTTCAGTTAGGGAAGTTAGGTGTGCTGTTTGTTCTAGCAGCTATTTTCACCGACACCTGGGGGTTGTTGGGAGGGTGGGTTTTTACTGTTGGTGTTAAGACAATGTATTTCTTTTTGCTCAGCCAGAATATATGCTTTTTTCTTTTTGCTTGTCACTTTGATATCTTTAATTGTTTATTTATTTATTTTTATTTATTTTATTTATTATTATTATTATTATTCTCTCCTCTTTCCTCTTATCTTAGAACAATATGATGGGCAAATTTAAGATGATCACTTGGAACGTTAAGGGTCTAAATCACCCTGTTAAAAGGAAAAAAGCCCTCACACATATGAAAAACTTAGGTGCAGGAATAGTTTTTCTTCAAGAAACCCATCTTAATAACCGGGATAGTAATCGTTTAAAATGTGGGTGGGTGGGGCAGTCTTTCCACTCAAGCTTTCAGGGCAAAGCAAGAGGAGTTGCAATACTTATAAATAAAAATATATCATTTACACCATCAACAATTCTTGCAGATTCTAGTGGGCGGTATATTATAGTATCTGGGAAACTTTACAATTTGAATGTCACTCTAGTTAATGTCTATGCCCCAAACTATGATATCCCTCAATTTTTTTCTCATCTTGTTAAACTGCTCCCCCATCCAGATTCTCATTTGCTGATTATGGGGAGGGATTTCAATTTATGTCTTGACCCTGGGCTGGACAGGTCATAGACGAAACCGGGCTATATTACATCCAAGTCGGCAACTTATCTAAAGTCCTTTCTGTCAGATTTTGGAATTGTGGACCTCTGGCGCTTTTTGCACTCCCAGGACAGACAATATTCTTTTTTTCCCATGCTCATGGGAGTTATAGTAGAATTGATTACTTCTTTATTGATAATCATCTAATCTCATATGTTCAGAACTGTGACTACAAACCCATAGTGATCTCTGACCATGCTCCTCTCTTAATCGAATTTAATTTACCTGCAACAGGGGCCCAGAGAAAGCATTGGAGGTTCAATTCCCTCCTGTTGTCTGATGAAGACTTTGTTAAATTTATGTCTAATCAGATATCCCTATTTTTAGAAATTAATAATACCCCAGATGTCTCAGTTTCTACTGTCTGGGAAGCCCTCAAAGCGTACATAAGAGGACAGGTAATATCCTTTGCGGCTAAAAAGAAAAGGGATTCCCTGTCTAAACAAATGGATCTCGAGAGTCAAATTGCAGACTTGGACACTAAGAATTCTCAAACTCCATCCCAACAGTTGCATAAGGAACGCTGTAGACTTAATGCAGAACATAACTTAATTACATCTCAGTCGATAGAATATTTATTGCTGAAAAATAGAAGTAGCACATACGAGCACGGTGATAAGGCTGGGGAGATTTTGGCAAGGCAGCTTAGGGGTGCAAGGGCCAAATTAACTATTGGTGGGATAACATCTCAAGATGACATCATCATTACGGACCAGCAAGGAATAAATGACGCTTTTCAGCATTATTATAATAAATTATATAGTTCTGATAATTGTTGTAACCCACATCTCTTGCAAAACTTTTTTGGACGCTTATCCATTCCCAATCTAAACTCAGATCAAGTTGCTGCCCTGGACATGCCCATTTCAGAGCAGGAGATATTGGGGGCAATAAAATTGTTACAACCTCGGAAGTCACCTGGTCTAGATGGTTTGCCAAACGAATTTTATGCAGCATTCTCCAATCAATTAGTTCCAATTTTGACAAACATGTATAACTACTCTTTCAAGAAAGGATACCTCCCTCCCACTTTGAATCAAGCTTGCATAACTTTGCTGCTTAAAAAAGATAAGAATCCCACAGAATGTTCATCTTACAGGCCAATATCACTACTGAACAACGACTTTAAAATATTAGCAAAAGTATTGGCCTGTCATCTGGAGCAGATCTTACCCAATGTTATATCCCCAGATCAGATAGGGTTTGTTAAAAGCAGACACTCTTTATAATAAACGTCGTTTATTGAACATTATGCATACCCCTTGTCAAAATAATTCTGAATGCCTTCTTTCCATTGATGCAGAGAAAGCATTCGACAGAGTAGAGTGGATCTATATGTTTGAAACTTTGGAGAGATTTGGTTTTGGTGGGTCATTTATATCCTGGGTTAAGTTATTTTACTCCTCTCCATCAGCCATGATTCTAACGAATAACTTCTACTCTAAACCATTCAGTTTGCACCGCGGGACCCGACAAGGATGCCCACTTAGCCCTTTACTTTTTGTTTTGGCCATTGAGCCTCTGGCTCTGGCAATAAGAACAAACAGCTCTATTAAAGGTATTACCAGGGGTAGGATTGAGCATAAGCTTTCCCTCTATGCTGATGACCTTTTATTATACATATCAGAGCCAGAACAGAGCATCCCTCATATTTCAACGCTTCTCTCTCAGTTTGGGGAAATCTCTGGATATAAAGTAAATGTAAACAAAAGTGAGCTTTTTCCTCTAAATGCCTGCCTAAATTATATCACAAGTGCTACACCTTTTAAGATAACTAATCATAGCTTTGTCTATCTAGGTATTACAATACCAAAGACTTTGGATGACCTCTATAAGAGTAATTTTGAGAAATTGCTTACCAAAACCCAATGTAACCTAAATAAATGGTCAACACTTCCTCTCTCCCTAATAGGAAGAGTGAATACAATCAAAATGTCAGTGCTCCCTAGATTCCTATATCTTTTTCAGTGTCTTCCTGTTGTTATTCCAGGTGCTTATTTTAAAAAGTTAGATTTGGCCTTTTCGACCTACATTTGGAATAGCAAAAAGCCTAGTCTTAAAAAAGACCACTTGCAAAAATCAAAGAAAGATGGGGGTCTAGCCCTTCCCAATCTCCAGCACTATTATTGGGCATGTAATTTATATTGTCTCTCTTTTTGGATGCACTACAGCTTTAATGATGATGGTCCCATTTGGGTAGAGATGGAAAAATCGTCATGTGCCCCTTTATCTATGCCAGCTTTGATTGGCGCACCCTTACCTTTGCCTCTTAATCAGACCTCCTCGAACCGTATAGTTTATAACTCCCTGGCAATCTACTCTCAATTTAGGAAGCATTATGGCCTTCGTCAGATGAGTCTTTCCAGTCCAATCGCATTTAATATCCTTTTTCCTCCTTCGTTGCAGGACGCTACTTTCGGCGTGTGGCAAAGTAAGGGCTTAACATTTTTTAAGGACCTCTATATTGGAAACAAATTTGCTTCTTTTGAACAATTGTCTAACAAATTTGATTTACCAGCTTCACACTTTTTTAGATATTTACAGGTTAGACACTTTATTACCTCATACATGTCAGTCTTTCCTGATAAACCTTCTGATAATATAATTGATGAGCTGATGTCTTTTGACCCAACAAGGAGCAAAGCGATCACTTCCTGGATGAAATTGATCTCACATTTAGATTCCCGGTCCTTTGACACAATTAAACAATCCTGGGAGCAGGATCTTCAAATTACAATTAGTGAGGTAGTTTGGGCTGATATTTTGGGGAAAATCCACTCATCATCAATGTGTGCAAGACACTCTCTCATCCAATTCAAAGTAGTACATCGGGCACACCTTCATAAATCTAAATTGGCCAAAATCTATCCTCAAATCGACCCTATATGTGATAGATGTAAATCAGAGGAAGCCACACTATTACACATGTTTTGGAACTGCCCCAGGATACAAATATACTGGACTGGTATCTGTGAAGCACTCTCAGCGGTTTTTGGAATTCAAATTACTCCGAACCCACTCATGCTGCTCTTTGGTGTTACTCCTGAGGGTTTAGGTTTACCTAAAGGAGGCAGAAAGGTAATTGCATTCTCGACCTTGCTAGCACGCCGTCTGATTCTCCTTAGATGGAAGGATGCTGCCCCACCCACAGTGTCAAACTGGATAAAAGATGTATTGCTTAACCTTAAACTAGAGAAAATCAGATATGTGATGAGAGGCTCTGAGAATAACTTTTATAAAACTTGGAAATTGTTTATGATTTTTTTCAATAAACCCTCAACAGAGGTTCAGGAATAATAGACCCTGGAATATTGGCTGAGCAAGTCTAATCTTGATATGGATTTTTGTATGGTCTTAAATTTTCGTATTATTTTATTATTTATTTATTATTATTATTCTTATTCTTATTATTATTATTATTATTATTATATTATTACTTTTTTTTCCTTTTTTTAATTATTATTATTATTATTATTATTATTATTATTATATACCCTGATGCATGCTCAATAATCCAGGTAGAAAAATCTAAAAAAGTTAAGTCTGGCCCTGTGGACATTCAAAAAACAAAACAAAGCAAAAAAAACCAAAAAAACTGTAGAAACGTTTCGTCTTTCGTCCGAAAGACTTCCTCAGTCTGAGAAGCTGTATTCAGCTCAGTATATAGCACCCTCTCACAGTGTTACACAACCAGTTTGCTGATGACAGCTGAAACCAGCTGCTCACATGATCAAGGAGGACCATCAGCTTGACGATGGATCGTTAGCACCCTGATGGTTGTTTGCTATTCACAGAGGGCTGAGTGATACTAGCAATAACAGCATTGTAAGAGGGGGACAGTTGCACCCGGAGGCCTCCACCCCTGTTTAATGATGGACGGTTTCTTTTCACAAAGATGGCCTCCTTTACTCCTCTCTCAAACCATTGTTCCTCTCTATCAAGGACGAAAGACGAAACGTTTCTACAGTTTTTTTTTTTTGCTTTGTTTTGTTTTTTGAATGTCCAGAGGACCAGACTTAGCTTTTTTAGATTATTATATATATATTTTTTTTTTCTCTTAGGTGACGGTACTTAGGGGAATGTTGGTTGTTTATTGGGTGTGTTATTTTTGTATTTTGTATATAAAGTGAAAAACTTAATAAATATATTAAACACAGATAGAATTTTACACGTCTCTCAATAGCACGGCCAGTTGCCTTCATCTTGCGCAGCTCACCAGTGTACCAGGGGGCTGAACGGGAGAAAGACACCAGTCTTCCTTTCAAGGGAGCATGGAGGTCCAGAAGCTCCTGGAGAGATTGGTTGTAGTAATCCACAGAGTCATTTGCAGATGAATGATTGACATTGGTCAGGGAGTGAAGATCAGAGAACAGAACCTCAAGGGAAATGTTTTTAAAGTCACGGAACTGGATAAGTCGTTTTGGATTTGAAGCAGGCGAAGTTGAAGGCACTTCCAGGGAGATGACACTGTGGTCCGAGACACCCAGGTCATATACAGATAAGTTATTGATGAGTACAGTGTCTGTAATCACCAAATCCAGAGTATGCCCCCTGTTGTGCGTAGGGGCGTCAAGATGTTGGTGAGACTGAGAGAGTCCAAAAGAGACTTAAAATCTGTTGCCAGAGGGGAAGAGGAATTATCAATGTGGATATTTAAATCTCCAAGAAAAATATTTTTCACAGGAGAGGTGCAGAAAAAAGTGAGGAGGTCATGCATCTCTGAGTTACCGGTAAATGAAACATGCGGTTTGGGAGGCCTATAATTCAATATAACATTCATCAGGAGGGGGGCTTTGAGGTTGAGCCAAACATTCAAAAGAAGAAAAGTCTTGAGAAGCCAGATGGGATAATTTTAAATGACTGTTGTAGATTACAGCCAAACCACCACCGCGGCCAGTGCAGTGGGCTCTCTGCCGATAACTGTATCCAGAGGGACAAGCTTCATTCAGAGAACTGTACACATCTGGTTGATGCCATGTTTCAGTAAGGCATATGAGGTCCAAGTTCTTCTCCAGAATATGATCATGAATTAGACATGATTTATTTGATAGTGATTGCACATTGAAAAGTTCTATTTTAATACCAGTTGGAGTAGAAGCCTTTAGAAGAGGATTAAGCAGACTAAAGTCCACTCCACGTTTTCCTTGCCACTTCGTGCGCTGTGGACTACAAAGGACTACAGACGCAATGTTCTGATGACGTAATCGAGGTGCGACACGTCTCGTAGACCAGACAGAGGGGATGGCTTGCCGAGAATAAACAGATTTCTTCCGAGAGCCTCTATGGATATAATGAGGTCTACGCAGAAGGCCTAGTTGTTTTATGGTAGAAACAGAAGATGGAATGGAGCAGTTGTTAAGTCCAATCAGCTGGGAAGCAGAGTAGGTCAACATCGACGAGCCAGCCAAGCCGGGGGAAGCTAGTACAGAGCTAGCCGCTAACGGCACACCCACAGCTCCGAAAAAAATATCCAAAAAGCAGTGAGATGTTACTTGAATGAGCATAACTTGAAGAGGAGCACAGGAGAAAATCCAGAACAGTCCAGACGACACAGGAGGTTGACAGAGGCAGCAGGTAAGCACAACAATAATTGCAGCTACGTAGTTCTCCAAGAAAAGTTTGTGCTGCCGTGCTGGAGTTGTAGGTTGACAGCCCAAATTCCGGTTAGGAAGTGCTAACTAAGCTGACGGTATAAGTCCTTTATTGATAAATCACTGAACAAAATAAGTCCAGATAAATGTCCACTAACATGGCAACAGCAAAATAACTTTTTAGTGCGGAGAAGCGGCGAACATAAAGCGCCGGCGTCCTCTCCAGCAGCTGTCCACAGTCAACTCATAAGAGTTACTAACTCTACATTATTTTCCATTTTTACTGCTGCATCAAACACTTAACACATTGTCTAAAAGTTTCCAGGTTCTGTGCAAAAGGTCGCTCTGCTGAGTCAACCACACATGTATGGAGAGAACATGCAAACTCCACCCAGAAAGGCCCTCTGACCAGGATTTGAACCGGGAACCTGCTCGCTGAGAGGCAACAGATTTACCAGTTGAGCCACCGTGCTGCTGGTTTATAAATATGGGGGAAAAAATCCATAAATATGTTGCTTCGGCCTATAAGTCACTGGACATGTAAATTATGCAAAAAAAACTGTGACATATAGGGAGGAAAATACGGTATTGCATTATTGATCAAACAGCTTGCCAACTCTCAGGAAAAAAGTAATATTAGATAATTTTCCATCCATCATCCATCCATCCATTGTCTTCCGCTTATCCGGGGTTGGGTCGCTGGGGTAGTAGCCTAAGTAGGGAGGCCCAGACTTCCCTCTCCCCAGCCACTTGGAGCAGCTCCTCCGGGGGAATCCCAAGGCATTCCCAGGCCAGCCGAGAAACATAGTCCCTCCAGCGTGTCCTGGGTCTTCCTCTGGGTCTCCTCCCGGTGGGACATGCCCGGAACACCTCACCAGGGAGGCGTCCAGGAGGCATCCTAACCAGATGCCCGAGCCACCTCAACTGGCTCCTCTCGATGTGGAGAAGCAGCGGCTCTACTCCGAGTCCCTCCCGGATGACTGAGCTTCTCACCCTATCTCTAAGGGAGAGTCCAGACACCCTGCGGAGAAAACTCATTTCAGCCGCTTGTATCCGAGATCTTGTTCTTTCGGTCACAACCCAAAGCTCATGACCATAGATGAGGGTGGGAACGTAGATCGATCGGTAAATTGAGAGCTTTGCCTTTTGACTCAGCTCTCTCTTCACCACGACAGACCGGTACAGCGCCCGCTTCACTGCGGACGCTGCACCTATCCGCCTATCGATCTCACGCTCCAGTTTTCCCTCATTCGTGAACAAGACCCCGAGATACTTAAACTCCTCCACTTGGGGCAGGACCTCCTCCCCGACCCGGAGAGGGCACGCTACCCTTTTCCGGCTCAAGACCATGGCCTCGGATTTGGAGGAACTGATCCTCATCCCGGCCGCATCACACTCGGCTGCAAACCGCTCCAGTGAAAGCTGTAGATCACGACCTGATGAAGCCAATAGGACCACATCATCTGCAAAAAACAGAGAAGTGATTCTAAGGCCACCAAAACGGATCCTCTCAACACCTTGGCTGCGCCTAGAAATTCTGTCCATAAAAGTTATGAACAGAATCGGTGACAAAGGGCAACCTTGGCGGAGTCCAACTCTCACTGGAAACGAGCCTGACTTACTGCCGGCAATGCGGACCAAGCTCTGACACCGGTCGTACAGGGACCTAACAGCCCGTATCAAAGGGCCTGGTACCCCATACTCCCGGAGTACCCCCCACAGAACCCCCCGAGGGACGCGGTCGAATGCCTTCTCCAAGTCCACAAAGCACATGTAAACTGGTTGGGCAAACTCCCACGCACCCTCCAGGACCCTGCTGAGGGTGTAGAGCTGGTCCAGTGTTCCACGACCAGGACGAAAACCACACTGCTCCTCCTGAATCCGAGGTTCGACTATCCGACGGACCCTCCTCTCCAGAACCCCTGAATAGACCTTACCAGGGAGGCTTAAGAGTGTGATCCCCCTATAGTTGGAACACACCCTACGGTCCCCCTTTTTGAATAGGGGAACCACCACCCCAGTCTGCCAATCCAAGGGAACTGCCCCGATGTCCACGCAATATTGCAGAGTCGCGTAAGCCAACACAACCCCACAACATCCAGAGCCCTAAGGAACTCAGGGCGAATCTCATCCACCCCTGGAGCCCTGCCACCGCAGAGCTTTTTAACCACCTCGGTGACCTCAGCACCAGAGATTGGAGAGCCCGACCCAAAGTCCCCAGGCTCCGCTTCCTCAGTGGAAGACTTGCCAGTAGGATTGAGGAGGTCTACGAAGTATTCCGCCCACCGACTCACAACATCCCAAGTTGAGGTCAACAGCACGCCATCCCCACCATAAATGGTGTTGGTTGCATACCGCTTTTCCCCCCTGAGACGCCGGATGGTGGATCAGAATCGCCTCAAAGCCGTACGGAAGTCATTCTCCATGGCCTCTCTGAATAATTTTCCTTGATAAATAAATGACCAAGTATAAAAAATGTTTCTCAATTGTTTAACATAGTTCTTTTTATCTACTTTTAGGACTTGTTTGAAAATCTCATGATTTTGTAGGTACCGTAATTTTTATGCAGAAATTTAGAACGTTTTAAAGGCTTCACAAACTTTCAAGCACCACTGTATGTGTGAATATAAAGTTATAATTGTGCCTGATGTTCATGTTTTCAGTGGTCCCTGCAGATGTTCAGCAGAAGGTGCTGATTAAAGAAGAAGCTCCTGAAGTACGGATGCTTGGTGTGGACCAACAGGATCCAGAGACCCTCAACATAAAGGAGGAAGAGGAGGAACTGTGGACCAGTCAAGAGGGAGAGCAGTTTTGTGTGAAAAAGGAGACTGATGACACCGGGTTTGCATTCACTGCTGTTCCTTGGAAGAATGAGGAAGATGAAAAGAAACCTCTGTTTTTACAGCTTCATCAGCACCAAGTAAAAGAGGAAGATCTTCCAACCAGCAGCTCAGCTGACCAGATGAAAGCAGCAACTGGTGGAGAGGACTGTGGAGAAGGAGAAACTACCAGGAACCCAGATCTAAATACTTATGGAGATGATTGCAGCTCTTCAGAGACTGAAGTCAGTGAGGATGATGAAGGTGATGAGGTGAAGGACTCTGACTCTCAGCTAAAAGACTTATCAGACTCTGGGTCAGAACCTGAAGACGGTGACAAAGACTGGAAGGAGAGCAGAGCTCCTGAGTCAGGCATAAACACTGTCAACAAATCTTGCAGCTTCACTGAGCATGGGAAACAATTTCACAAGACGAGTCAGTCAGAGACGTCTTCAAGTTGTTTGGTTATCGAGGAACATTTAAAAGTGAAGAAAACTGGAGGCTCAATCAAAAAACAGTCAAGACTGAACTCATTTATTTGTGAATACTGTGGAAAAAGATTTAACCAAATGGTTTATCTAAAAAAACACATGATAGTCCACACAGGAGAGAAATCATTTGCTTGTGATCTTTGTGGACGCAGGTTTGGACAAAAGTCAACTTTAAACTCACACATGATAGTCCACACAGGACAGAAAGCATTTGCTTGTGATTTTTGTGAACGCAGGTTTGGACTAAAGTCACATTTAAACAGACACATGAAAATCCACACAGGACAGAAAACTTTTGCTTGTGATCTTTGTGGACGCAGATTTAGACAAAAGTCAACTTTAAACAGACACATGATAGTCCACACAGGACAGAAAGCATTTGCTTGTGATCTTTGTGGACAAAGGTTTGGACGAAAGTCATATTTAAACAGACACATGAAAATCCACACAGGACAGAAAACTTTTGCTTGTGATGTTTGTGGACGCAGGTTTAGACAAAAGTCAAATTTAAACTCACACATGATAGTCCACACAGGAGAGAAATCATTTGCTTGTGATCTTTGTGGACGCAGGTTTGGACAAAAGTCAACTTTAAACTCACACATGATAGTCCACACAGGAGAGAAAGCATTTGCTTGTGATCTTTGTGAACGCAGGTTTGGACAGAAGTCATATTTAAACAGACACATGAAAACCCACACCAGATGAAAGCAGTTTAGCTCTGAATAATAACCCTTTGTCTTTTTTAATCTCATCTCATAAAAAATAACACATTCCTTTCAGCAATATTTTTTCTTTGTACCTCTGTTACCAAACATTTGATTTTTACATTTGACCACTAGATGATGGTTCACTTTTTTATTAGAGCTTCTATTAAAGTCTAGTTCAATGTTCCTTTTCTTGTTCAATTGTTCATATATTATGTTATTGAACTTACTAATATGTTATAATCTTGGAAATTTTTGACATTGATAAGGATGTTTAGTTATGTTAGCTGAAATTGATTTGTTAAAATGTGAATTTGCCATTGCCAGTTTTGTATGTTTTTGTTATTGTTAAATAAAATAAAGTCTAGTTCAATTTATTTCAGAAGAGGTACGTCTTTCACGACTAGTCGCTGAGGAGTCCTGCCTCCACAGTGGGTGACGGGTGCAAACAAGAGTTAATATGCACAGCAAACACGTAAGTGATGCAAACTCCAAAATAAACAACAACCAAAAAAAAAGCAGCAGAAGAAATCTGAAATCACAGGAAATAGATAAAGAAACACGGAACCCAAAATTGAAAAAAAAGAAAGAAAAAATGCTGCAAATACAGTACTAAAAACACCTCAACAACTATAAATAAGATGCTGCAAACCCCCCAAAATGAATTGAATAAAATAAAAAGTTCAGCAGACCACTAGGGGGGCTTGTCCACCAAGTCACATGGGACCAGACCCCATGTAAATACATTTTAGCTGAGCAGCCACTTTCTAAAGTCATAATACGGTACTTTCATGCAAGGATACATAAAATGTATCAAGTAAAGGGGGGTTTTGGTAATGTAAGGAAACAAAATGTAGTCTCATGTTGTTCTTCTGGCTCATTCAGCCTGTCACTCCTTTGCTTAAAGCTTCAGTATGTAGCTTTTTTTATGAACATATTTCTTCACTCTGTCACTACCTCCTGACAGACTGATGTTAGCCAGGTAATCTCTGAAAAAAAAAATAATAAAAATATTGTCCCCTTGCTTCTCCAGGTGGTAAATAAGCATTTCTAAAAAGAAAAGGTGACCCGCCATTTTCCAGCCAATAAAAACAGAGTTTGTAACCAGCCAATAAAAACAGAGCTTGAATTTGAATCAGCCAATAAAAACAGAGCTTGAATTTGAAATTCAACAGACCACAAGGGGGCAGAGCCATGTTGTGTTCAGAAAACACAGTGTTTAGTGTGTTTGTTGGGTCTGTAATGGTGTGCTCTGTTTGTTACGACATGTTACTGTGCCTTTAAGAGATGCTTTACGGCATGGGTAAATGTGTGTGTGTGGGGGGTTTTGAGTTCAGTAAAGTTTGGTGCACGAAGCGACACGGTGTGGTTATTGAGTTCCCGCGGACACTACATTTTGGCAGACGAGGATGTCCGGACTCGCGTTACCACCACCGCCACCTTTCCTGCCTGTCCCCGGCGACCCAGCTGTCCCGTGGGACAGATGGCGAACGGCGTTTGAGGACTACTTGCTGGCTTTGGGACACACTGAACTGGCGGAAGCGAGGAAGTGCGCGCTCCTCCGCCATTGTCTGGGCCAGGAGGGTCAGAGAATCTTCGCCACGTTCACGTTAGCGGACAATAAATACGCCACGGCTACAGCTGCACTGAGGACTCATTTCAGCTCCGGGCGGAGCCGGCGGATGAACCGCTTCGAGTTTCGTCAGAGGAAGCAGCGACCGGGTGAGTCTGTAGCCAACTACGTCTCAGCACTACGAGAGCTGGCTAGACTCTGTGACTTTGGGGCGATAGAAGAGGGACTCATAGTTGATCAGCTGATAGAAAAGACGTCGTGTGACCAACTGAGGGAGAGACTTTTGCTTGAACCAGACTCCATGACGCTGGCGGGCGCTCTGGTTATTGGAAAGCAGCTTGAAACAGCACTAACAGAGGCGCGAAAATTCTCCCGCGCGGCGCACGAACCAGTGACGTCATCAACACCGGCCGTTCATCACACAGAGGCTGTGGAGGGGGCTGACTGGCCGAGTGGCAGCTTGGATGTGCAGAGAGTGGACAGGGGGCCCAGCAGGAGGGGGGCCAGGAGCTGTGGTAACTGTGGCTCCAATAACCATGCAACTAGAGACCAGTCATGTCCTGCACATGGGAAACTTTGTCATAAATGCGATAAACTGAATCATTTTGCACGCTGCTGCCGCTCTTCTGCTCGCCAGGATACTACTGTGGTTCCCATTAACACTGTACAGACTCTGCAGCCGTCGTTCAAGCTCTGCACATGTCGCGTGGGTGCAGCTCACGTCCCGCTCCTTGTGGACACAGGGGCCAAAGTCTCAATTTTAAATAAAAGCACGTATGATCGTTTCTTCAGCCGTACACCCCTGGAAGCAGCCACTACAACCCTGTTGGGCTACGGTCACTCTCCCATCGACACTCTGGGCGTGGTCCGCCTCCCTGTCCAGTATGATCAGCAATTTACGCCTGACGCCAAATTCTGCATCACCCGGAAGGGAGCTAACATTATGGGCCTAGACTTGTTCCTCGCCCTGGGCTTTGCTGTGAGTGAGCCTGCCACAGCCCCTCTCACCCCAACCTTTTGGCCACCTTCACCTTGGGAACATATTCAGGTCGACATCTGTGGGGAACTTCAGGGGGCACCTGCACACGCTCGCTACCTGCTGGTTGTTCATGATCTTCACTCGAAGTGGCCTGAGGTTTGTCAACTGAGCTCCATCACTGCACACACCATCATAGACTGCCTGGACAACCTGTTTGGACGCTGGGGCCTCCCCAGTGTTGTTACGACGGATAATGGGGCCCAGTTCACCTCAGCAGAGTTCACAGAGTTCCTCACACTACGCTCCATCAGGCACATCAGGACAGCAGTTTATCACCCAGAGAGCAATGGTGGTGTGGAACGACTCAACGAAACTCTCAAAAATGGACTCCGAGCCTGTCTGGAGGAGGGGAGAACATACAGCGACGCTCTCAACCAAACCCTCTTGACCATCCGGGCATCCAAGCATCCCACCACAGGAGTTTCACCGGCGATGCTGATGATCGGGCGCGAACTGAAGCAACCCCTGGACTGTCTGAGAGCTGAGCCAGCTCCTGCACGCGGGAGCCCAGAGCTCCAGAAAGCCAGAGCTCAGGTGAAGGGTTCGCAGGCCCGGATGAAAGAGAGGTTTGATGCCACGCACCGAGTGCAGACCCCCTCAATGGCTGCAGGGGATTGGTTTGATGCCACGCACCGAGTGCAGACCCCTTCACTGGCTGCAGGGGATTGGGTCAGGATCAAACGGCGTCATCGGAGAAATAAACTGAAATCCTTCTGGTCAGAGCCACTGCGGGTGGTTAAGCAATTGGGGCCGGCCACATACAGACTGGAAAATGGGGGTCGTTGGCACGCAAACCGTCTGCACAGGGTCATCGCCCCACCAGCATCTGTTTCACCGCTGACCCCAGCAACGGCGCTGGGTTGGCAGCCTAGGCCAATGACTTTTCGGGTGGGGGATACTCCACCAGCTTTGCCCGACTCCACTCAGCAGCCAGCATGGCCCCAGAGTATGAGGGCCCCGCCTGTCTGGCTTGGGGACTATGTGACAGGGTGATTGTGTTACTGAAGATCTGTTAATCTGTGTTTTATTGAGTCCAGATTAATCTGTTATTCTTTGCAAAGTGTTATGTTTTCAAGGGGGGTGAAGGGGGGAAAATGTTGTGTTCAGAAAACACAGTGTTTAGTGTGTTTGTTGGGTCTGTAATGGTGTGCTCTGTTTGTTACGACATGTTACTGTGCCTTTAAGAGATGCTTTACGGCATGGGTAAATGTGTGTGGGTGGGGGGTTTTGAGTTGAGTAAAGTTTGGTGCACGAAGCGACACGGTGTGGTTATTGAGTTCCCGCGGACGCTACAAGCCACATATGGCTCTGAGGGGGAGGGATCAGAATGCTTTGCCTGTTGAAAATATTTCTGTGCTGCAGTTCTACAGAAACTGCATACTGAACCTTTAATGCAGCTTAAAACATTCAATGGATTGGGGAAAATAAATGAGAATTATAAATATATAATTCATCCAACATGACATTTCTCTCTTCGACGTCCTCCTAAAGTACTTGGGCCAAGCCTGGTTCTGAACTGGTCTGCCTGGTAGAAGTATAGCTTCTCCAAAAATTTTGAAATATCTGCCCCCAACGTTTGACAGGCCATTTCACTTCCTGTTTTTAATTCACTTTTAAAAACATCTGTTTTCACTGACTTAACCCAGTGTGATTTGATTTGTTGTTTTGTGTTTTCCTTTGATGCTTTAAATAAATAAAAAAATCTTTAAATTACTGCCATTGTTTTTTTACTTGTAACAACTGCTGTTTTTAAATGTGCTTAATAAATAAATTTGACTTGACTTTTCCTCCCCTGCAGGTTTACTCACCTGAATGAGGTCGAACAATGGAGCTCAAGATTACCAACTCTTGATCGTCCCTCTGCTCCACTTTTTTCATTTGATGAAGAGCAGTGGTGGAGAAAGTACTCAAACACTGTACTTAAGTAAAAGTACAAATAAACACAAAAATGTCCTCTAGTAAAAGTAGAAGTACCATATTAATGTTTTTACTTAAGTAAAAGTAAATAAGTACTTGCTTTAAAAAATACTTAAAGTATTAAAGTAAAAGTACTTGCTGAATGTATTACATAATTCAATGGTCTACAATATCAAGTGTGCCTACTGTATGCATATTTTCTGTAATAGTGTTGAGTCATTTTAATGAACAATGTTGCATATAATACATGTTTTTATTGTGTTTACTCTGTGACACAGTTCACACTTGGACTTTTGATTCTGTACATCAGAATTTCAGGGATGACCTGCAGAGTTAAATGTCATTAAGCAAAATAAGAAAGAGGAATGATTTTACCTTTGAAAGTTTTTATTTAACACAAAACAAAACCATTGTGTCATTTTAACTGCAGTAAACACATTGAAGTAAAAGTTGTCTGACAGAAAAAGGAGCAGTAGAACTAACAAAGGAACATCTGATTATTTCAACTCCAGTTTGTCTTCAACTCTAGTAAAAATACTGTCTAGTCAACCTTGTAATGGGTCAATAGTGAACAATATTTTAACTTCCTGACACATTTCCAAAACTTGGACCTGAGTGTCGAGACATTTGGAGACATCTCTTGTCTCCTAACATCCCATGAACTGACACATTTTAATATTGCAGCAAGAATTTGTTGTTCAAATTCAGAAGAAGTTGGTTTTCAAAGTTTTTGAGTCCAATCTGGCTCTTTTGGGAGAGAGAATCTGTCCTGCTCTACTGAACAGTCTTTCAATAGTCTTTCAATAATATTTCAATAGTCTTTCAATAATATTTCAATAGTCTTTCAATAAGGTCATGGGTGTTATCTTCTGGCTGACTCTCCGCGGTGGAATCCATTTTGGGTGTGTTAGTGGTGCTGCGTGCTCCCAGCTCAATGACGTTTATACTAGAATATACATCATTGGTCCAGCTCTTCTTGAAGGTGGGTCTAACGTTACCTGCCCACTTTGAAGTGATTCAATGGACCAACTCCCCTCTCGACATCAGTTACTTTCAAACTAACGAACAAATAAAAAAAACTGACGTGAATGTAACTTAACTTGTAACTCAACACATTATAGAAATGTAGTGTAAAGTACAGATACTTCAAGTAAAATATAGTGGAGTAAAAGTACCCACATTTAATTCTACTTAAGTAAAGTACAGATACATGAAAAATGTACTTAAGTACAGTAACAAAGTATTTGTACTGGGTTACATCCCACCACTGATGAAGAGACAGAATAAAGCAAGAGCCAGTTTCACAGCTGTTAAATCACGTTAGCACCAGCACAAAGCTAGAACAGAGCAAGCCCTTCACTGCAGATTTTTCCAGTTCCCTTTGTAGCTCCACACGCTCAGGAAAGAATCTGCATATGATGACTGTACCACTTTCTGTGGCATTTCAACAGCCCAGTTTCATGAAACAATAACTATGGTAGAGTGACCAGAACACAAGCATAGTTGCCATGATTAATTGAACAATTTGCTTCTTTTTTTGAAAAAAAATTATTTTATTTAAGCATCCATTAACAATATAGCCTGGTTAAAACCACACCCTGTCCTTCACTTCGCTTCAGACTAAGGTCTGGGACCTCTCCATTTTAAAACGATTCTTGCTGGAGGCGTGGGCTCTGCTGAGGAACAAAACCATTGGATATTTTGAGCAAGAGAGGATTTTATAAGGACTCATGCTGCAGAGCATTTAAAACATGCAAAAAGGGTAGAGGACATGCGCTCACACTGGACAATTAAAACGTGTCACAAAGAAGTGGAGGTGGGGCTTTCACACTGGACATTTAATGCACCACAAAGAAGTGGACACTGGACATTTAATGCACCACAAAGAAGTGGAGGTGAGGCTTTCACACTGGACATTTAATGCACCACAAAGAAGTGGACACTGGACATTTAATGCACCACAAGAAGTGGAGGTGGAGGGTCACACAGGACATTTAAAATGTGCCACAAAGAAGTGGAGGACACGGGCTCACACAGAACTGAGGAACACATTTTTTGGGGGGAGAGATGCAAATACAGGTGCTGGTCATAAAATTAGAATATGAAATATGAATTAGAATATGAAAAAGTTTATTTATTTCAGTAATTCCATTCCATTTTTTCAAAACCGGTGACAAAGGTGTTTTCAATAATTATAGGCCGATATCCCTACTACCACAGTTCTCAAAAATCTTGGAGAAACTATTTAACATTCGATTAGACAAATTCATTGAAAAACACAACATTCTAACAGATACTCAGTATGGTTTTAGATCAGGTCATTCAACATCAATGGCACTTATGGATTTTGTTGAACAAGTAATTACTGCTGTTGATCAAAAAAAATATTGTGTAAGTGTTTTTGTTGATTTAAAAAAAGCCTTTGATACCGTTAATCATAGTATTCTCCTTAATAAATTACAAAAATATGGAATAAGAGGATTAGCCTTACAATGGCTATGCAGTTACTTAAAAAATAGGAAACAATATGTTCAGTTGGATGACGTAAAATCAAATCACTGTACTGTTACATGTGGTGTCCCACAGGGATCAATACTCGGTCCGAAACTTTTCCTTTTATATATTAACGATTTGGTTAAAGTGTCTGGGGTCATCAAATGTGTTTTGTTCGCAGACGACACAACTTTTTTTTGTTCTGGAGACACTATTGAACAAGTAATGGATTTATTAATGAAGGAGTTTGTAAAGATTCATAACTGGTTTAGACTCAACAAATTATCATTAAATTTGGATAAAACATACTACATGATATTTAGCAATAAAAATAAATCAATAGACATTCCATTTTTTATCGATGATTCAGAAATACGCAGAGTCAATGAGGTAAAATTCTTGGGTGTTATTATTGATGATAATTTATCATGGAAACAACATATAAATTTAGTTAAAACAAAAATATCTAAATCAATTGCAGTACTTTATAGGGTTCGATATCTACTAAATGATAAATCTTTGTATCTGTTATATAATTCATTGATTGTCCCACATTTGATTTATTGTGTAAGTGTATGGGGAAAAGCATGCAAAAGCAATACAATGCCTATTTTTATTATGCAAAAAAAGATTGTGAGAATTATAACCAGAAATCATTATTGTCACCCTTCTGGTATATTATTTTCTCAAATGAAGCTACTAAAATTCTATGATTTGGTCGATTACAACATTTTGTTACTTATGTATAGAGCACATAATAATATACTACCATCAAATATTCAAAGTTTTTTTTTGAAAAGAACAAGCTGTTACAATCTTAAGGGTAAAGATGTGTTTGTTAAACCACAGTTCAGAACAAGTTTGAAGGGAAGAACTACAGTACCACAAGGCGTAACATTGTGGAATAATTTAATGCCAGTATTTAAAGAAGCTAAATCAATTTCTGTATTTAAGAAAATTGTCAAAGTTGAATTGTTAAACAAATATGATTGAATGTAACTGAGTAAGCCATATATTGTTGGCTAAATGAGTTATTTACTTATTTTGTTATTAGAGAGCAATAGTTTGTATTAGATAGATAGGAGCAGATTTAATAAGATATTTTCTTCATCTGCTACCTTTTCATTTTACACCTTATATATTTTTTATTCTTTTCATTTGCTTGTCATTTGTTGTATCACATTTTGTAAAATGAATAAACTTAATAAAAAAAAAATAAAAATAAAAAAGTAAAACTTGTATATTATATTCATTCACACAGACTGATATATTTTAAAAAAAATTCTTAATGTTGATGATTATAACTGACAACTAATGAAAAGCCTAAATTCATTACCGGTAACAGAAAATTACATTACTTGAGATAAAAAATAAAAAAAAGGATTTTTATAGATGTTGGCCAACTGAAAAGTATGAACATGGTACCATGGTCCTTGCAAAAGGACCCCCAACTAAGTATTCAAAGATGTACATATTGTACATTTCATGTTCATAGTTCTCAGTTGGCCAACATTTATAAACATTTTTTTTAATTAATCTCAAGTAATAGTCTAATTTTCTGAGGTACTAAATTTAGGGTTGTCATTAGTTGTTGGTTTTAATTATCAGCATTAAAAGAAATAAACTTGAAATCAGTTTAATGAAAGTTTCACTTTTTGAATGGAATTACTGAAATAAATCAACTTATTTAAAATATTATGACCAGCACACTTTTTAAACATATTTGTGGTGGGACTGTAATTTTATATAGCTTTCATATTTCTTGTGTTACTGCCAGTGTTGCAGCTATAAATCCAAAAGAAAAATGAAGGCATGTTAATAAAAAACAAAAACAAATTAATGTTAAGTACAGACCAAAGCTATGTGAGCTGTGTACTTTTAGATTTGTACTGGTACATTTTGTTTTGCCACCAGTTGATAAGCTCCCTCCAATGTAATTCTAAAGCTTTTGTTTTTTAAAGGTACCAAAGGTGGACTTTTCCATTTTATGTGTTATGCTGTTCTGTTAATCCTTTAATTTATGTTAAAGAGGATAAAGGAAAAATGTAAGGAGTGATTTGTAAACCTTAAACCAACGGTTTCCACCATGTTTCCTGCTGTACAATGGATGGTCAAATGTGGTTCCTAGCTTTGTTTGCCTCAACGCAGTTTTGAAGTAGATGCATTATATTTTTCATATGCATAGCATGCCATGTACAGATTCTTTTTGTACCTATTTTTGTACCTATTTTGTTACAACTGATGCCAGTTATGCATTTTTTTTATTCATATACGGATTTGTTTTATATTATGATACTGATGCCTTTATGTGTAATAAACTGATTCTTTTATCATAACTTTCGACTCTGTTATTTTTAATGTTAGTACTGTAGAATTAATTCATAGCCAAGAGTTATTTGCACAACTACATATCATCATGATTCCACTAATAAATCTCAATTTAAAACTGTGGATTGGGAACTTGAAAAGTTTGTGTTGTCTGAACGTTGAAGGGACAGTTTCTGAACGTTCAGGGGACAGTTTCTGAACATTCAGGGGACGTTGTCTGAACGTTCGGGGGACAGTTTCTGAACATTCAGGGGACGTTGTCTGAACGTTCGGGGGACAGTTTCTGAACATTCAGGGGACGTTCTCTGAACGTTTTATGGAGTTTCATTTGGACGTTCAGTGAACGTTTTCTGCAAACGTTCAGAGGACGTTGATGACAACGTTCAGAGGACGTTGTCTGAACGTTCAGGGGACAGTTTCTGAACATTCAGGGGACGTTCTCTGAACGTTCGGGGGACAGTTTCTGAACATTCAGGGGACGTTCTCTGAACGTTTTATGGAGTTTCATTTGGACGTTCAGTGAACGTTTTCTGCAAACGTTCAGAGGACGTTGATGACAACGTTCAGAGGACATTGTCTGAACGTTCAATGTTAGCTGGGTCCCTCCCCTCAGAGCCATGTATGGCTGCCCCCGTGCTCTGGTGAACTTGACAACTGCTCCGCCTCCTGCTGCTGCAGCTTTTCTCTTGCTGCCGGCTGTCGCGCTGGAAATTCTGTGTTTATATGTTAATAAAACGTTTTAATAAAATACAATAAAACCATGGATCGCTGGTCCAGCTCACCAGAAGACCAGAACATCTGATGGGACTCGGTCAGCAACGTAAAACCCGAGTTTAATTCTCGTGACAGCCATTTCCTTGTTCATTTCAGCGGAGGGAGAGAAGGAGGAGGGCGCGAGCGATCACTTGACTTTTGGCCCAAAAAACAAAAGAAAACTCCAGATAAGGGATTAAGAAGGGGAAATTAATAAATTTGTGTCACATATAAAACAGTTCTGCATCGCTTTGCATCGCTTTGAATGAGAACATGCCGGTGCTCGCTGACTGCGCGCTGGCAGAGCCCTTTTATAGGGCTCTGCGCGCTGGGACAGGTGGGGGCGTGGGTTAGGGTCCAAAACTCCGTCCCTTCTGTTCTCTGATTGGTCCGAACAAAAATCTACCGGAGAAATGGTTGTTAATGAGAGAAGTCCCAGACTGTGCAGTGAAGGGAAATGTGAATTGAGCGGAGCTGTGCAGGAAGGCGAGGGCCAGGCTATTAACAATAGGTCGTAGACCACAGAAATAAAACAAGCATGACATATTTTCTTTTTATTCCTGATCCCCTACCCCTCATTATCTATCCCCATCCTTCTGCTTCAAACAATAATAATAATAAAATAGATTAATAATAAATAACTAACAAACAAAAATGTCGTCCATACAACTGTGGGAATAGAAACCAAGTCAAAACATGGACATTTAAAACTTCACAAGTTAACAAGCACTGTCAGTGGCCAGAAACCATCACCAACGAGGCCACCGGGCCGAGGCACAGGCACTTGCATAGCAGAGTCTTTTTTTGTGTGACCCTCAGGATCGAGGGAGGGCATCCAGTCTCTCAAAATAAGCTAGTAGAGGGGCCCAAGTTTTAAATAATTTTTGGTAACTATGGTAGAGTGACCAAAACACAAGCATGGCTGCCATGATTAAAGGTAGTGTTTTGTTCTGAGCTCTGTACATAACTGATAAAATATTGCAATCTACCAAATCATGGAACTTCAGTAATTTCAGTTGATAAAATAATATACTTGATGGATGACAGACAGTAATGTTTTCTTGTGATAATTCTTACAGATCTTTTCTGTAAAATAAAAATAGACTTTGTAATTGTTTTACATGCTTTTCCCCAAACATCAATACAATAAATTATATGTGGAACAACGTTTATGTCATACTGTAAGAGGAGGTGAAGAGACGACACAGGAGACAGGCTGCAGGACTTCACCTTTTAATCACATCTTACTAAACTGGCGGGAACCCGCCCAACACTGCTTTATATACCCACATAACATCCGGTCCTCTGGACCTTTCACAATAAAAGCATCCTGTAATACATTCGGTCCACTGGGTGTGAGTAGAGCCCCCTAGTGGTCCACCACACACGCCCCCCCAGAACACCCAGTAAGGTCCATCACTAGTCCCGCATTTTAGGTTTGATCAAACGACCAGAACGGCTGAACCTGGGCCCTGCGGAACCAGTCTGATGAAGCGGGCTACGAGGAGGGTCTGCAGAAGACTCGGGCTCCAATGGACGTTGAGAGTTTCCGGAAGAAGGACCGCCGTCCGTTAATAATGTGGATGGAGGTCTGCCTCTGCGAGGAGCTTGGGCCGTAACAACCTGATCATCTGACACAACATGAGCTGGTTTAAGCCTATCAATACAGACAGTCTCAGTACGACCCCCTAAATCCAAAATGAAATGTTTCGGACCTGGTTGAAGAACTCGAAACGGTCCATCATACAAAGGCTGTAGTGGTGTCCTGTGTGCATTGTGTTTGACAAAAACAAATTTAGCGGACTCCAGACTCTTAGGGACAAATGACTGCGGTAAACAATGGTGTACCGGACCGGGGACAC
>JBBPBX010038464.1:0-30382 GCA_038048925.1 Garcialebias charrua
GTCAGTGTCCACATAGTTTTCTGGGATGTACTGCCTTCCGTCGTCATTGTACGCCAGCCAGTTGTGTAATGCTACACAAGCTTTTACCACATGGACTGTTTTGGATGGATTATATTCCATGGGGCGGCTGAAAATCCGCCATCTGGATGACAAGATGCCAAAGGCGTTCTCGATTGTTCTCCGAGCCCTGCTGTGGCGGTAGTTGTACACCAGATGCGTATCCTCCAGATTTGAGCCTGTGAATGAAAGAATATCAAAATTATTACTAATAATGCAATTTGGTTTATGAATTTTGCACCTGTTCAAAACAAAGATGTCTGAGTACTGTAAACAATCATTCATATACATAGAAAAGTCCAGTTGATGTTGTATTGAACGCCTTTTTTTGATAGAGAAGGCAGTTAATAAAGGTCTATACAAAAGTTGAGAAACAAAGATCATAAGAGTCATAACAGTCATAATAGTACTAAAGAATAGTACTAATGATAACTTTTTTCATTCCCAAAAGGTGAATACTGACAATATCATCTCTCTCTCCTAGCTCAGCTGTATCCCACCAAAACAACCTCTTCATTTTTTTTTAATAATCTTACCAGGATATGGTCGCATAAAATTTTGATGGAGTGGAAAAGCTGCATCCCCCACAAACACATGCGGACTCTCCACAGTGGTTCCTGGTAGGACATCAGGTGGTGGAAGATCCAGGGTACTTTTCATCAGCTGTTGCCCAAACACACTCTCCTGGAAGACGCCGCCATCACTCTGACGCCCATATGCTCCCACATCCACCATCGTGAAGCGGTAATGTGCGTCACACGCAGCCAGGAGGACGAGAGAGTGGGTCCCTTTGTAATTAAAGTAGTCACTCCCAGATGACGGAGGGCAGCGAATCCTGACGTGTTTACCATCCACTGCTCCTAATAATAAATACAATTTTCAGTGTTTTGAGATATTTCTGGTACTAATAAGTAAATGAATCAACAAGAGACAGAAAGACAAACGAACCAACCTAAAAGGTTAGGAAAATCCCAGATTTGCCAGAAATCACGAGCAATTGCAGTCCACTGATGGCCTGTGGGGAATGCTACAAACTCCGGCTGAAGAGCAGTCCAAATGGCTTGAGATACCTGAAATACAGTAGTACACATAACTCAGTATAAGTATAAGCATATACTATAGTCTTTATTTAATTTAATCTGCTAAAACTTTTGTAATGTACAGTATAGCTATTACTGTTACCATAAACTACATGTAATATATATATATATATATATATATATATATATATATATATATATATATATATATATATATATATATATATATATATATATGTGTGTACATGTATACATGTACATATATAATTTGTTTATATTTATACAAATATATATACTGCATATTATTTATATACATTTACATTTAAATACACAACTAGTTCATCCGCTGCTGACTTCACTAATAAACATTTAATGTACTGTACAGTACAGTATACAGATCCCAGCATCATTTGTTTATTCCATGACTCACCTCCGACATTATTCCTGACACAGTTCTTGTGCCCAGGCGGTAGCTGGCAGCGACACTCTGTTCAGAGCAGCCAGTCGCCAAGATGCGCAGCGTGACTGCCACTCTCTGTGCAGCGCTGACAGGATACCGATGGCTGCCCTGATGGAGAAGAAACGGTTCTAACCGCCCAACTAGCTCATCAAACTTGCTCGAATCCATTCGAAAATACTCGAAATGCTTCTCGCTGTCCATCATTTTCATGTCCCTAACCAACGTATTAAACTCTCCTTCTTCATCCCTGGTCTCGTTTAATGGCCTTACGTACCACCTTCTTCTTCTCCTACGGTTTCTTAAAAGTAATAAGCAAAGCAATTCTTCTTCCTCATCATCTATTGACGCCATTTTGTGACTGAAAAACTAGCGGAAATGACGACACTAAAGGAAATGACGTCAAGAATTTGGAGCGAAAACGCAAGAATTCACGCGAGAACGAAAGCGGAGCTCTGCTGAGAACCGGTTGCGCGCAGCACGCGCGCGTCGAGGGGCGCTGGCAACAGCGCGGAGGTCTGCCTCGCCCTTAACTTAGCAAAACTATGCTCTTGTTTAGCTATTTATTTTATTATTTTTTTTTAATCATTCTAATTAACTTAAACTGTTTATTTTCATTAGACCAGTGTTTTTCAACCTTTTTGGAGCCAAGGCACAGTGTTTTCACTGAAAAATCACGAGGCACACCACCAACCAGAATTGTAAACAGAGATACTGTACTCTATCCACCTATATTAAATATATAGTCATTCTTATCATAGTGTCTTGAATAGAAATAAAATAAACACAGAAATGTATATTTTATATTTCTTATTTCAATGTGGTCTTGTGACTGTTACATGCTCAAAGCAGCAAGAGGCGATATGTACCATTTAAGTTTACCGGTATATATATACAGTATATATGTTTTTTGGGTACTTCATTGTGTATTTTATGAGTGTGGACAAAGTCAAACACTAAAGCTGTTTAGAAAACCACTTGGTTTCTAAACTTAAAAATATTTAGATCACAGATCAAAAATTTAAACTGAGAGCCTGTATCATTTTAAGGGAAAAATATGTTGTTTCAAAATTTCATAGCGTCTACAAATCCCCCCCAAAAAAATTGGGATAAATCCATTTTTCCCACTGTGCCGTAGTAAGTGGACCACTTATAGCTTTGGCCCCCTCTCGGCCCCCCCAGCAATAAAAGTCTAGCTCCGCCACTGGTCCAGAGCAGCACAGCGCTGCAGAGAGAGAAAGCCACGCGCAGTTTGGAGAGCAGAGACAAGTCACGCAGGTGAGGCAGGCAAGCTGACGTGACATGGCAGGAAACCATTATTTTAGAACATAAAAAAGATTTAGTATTCTGTGACTAATTCTATTCTATTTTTATCTGGTCCAGGAACTCTTATCAGATTATTTTATCAGCGAAAGTCAGCGCGTTTTCCTCAATATTTTTTCTTCACTCAGTCCCACACTTTATTTATTTTATTTGTTTGTGGGTTTAATTTTTTTCTTCACTCAGTCCCACACTTTATTTATTTTATTTGTTTGTGGGTTTAAATTTTTTCAATGCCTTCATTCCTAATGTATTATAATGTATTTACGCATGGTAATATACAAATACATCACCTCACCAGATCCCGCCTCCACTTATCAAAAGTCAAATTATAAGTGGATTTAATTGACACTGTTTTTATAGTTAGCCACAAACCTAACGAGATTAACAGTGAACTCGGTCTCAGAGTTACAGGAAACGGCGGCGGATAAATTATTTATTTATCCTAAAACCCCTTTCCCTCTGTTCCAAAAGCCCGTCGGCTTTTGGTTAGCTCGACCACTGCGTGTTTTTACTCTGGGATCTGGAGTCTTGGCTGGAAACTTACAATTCTACTTTTAATTGTAACGTTCTTTTTCTTTTTACACGTATTAACCCTGGAGTCCAAACACACTGAGTTAAAATTTGCCTATAAATGTCCAATCACAGATTTCGTTTAAACAGGAATCTGCCTACCTTTTTTTGTAGAGGTGACCGGTCACTGATCAGTGCTCTGGACTCCGGCTCATCCTTTCCTGTCCGCGCGTGCAACCATCTCGGTGGAACCTCCAATTGTTGGCGTATGAATCTTATCCGCCCCAGAATTCGTTATTTGGTTCACTTCGGATCAGAAAGGAAAAATACGCTGAAAATATGACAAACACTCATAATTTAAAGTTCCAAAAGACCAGTTTAATTAATCATAAGTTTAAAAAAGAGTCACAGAATACATTTGTTCCATTCCTAACATCATTACATTTTTCGTTTAAACGTGGACAGTGAGAGAAAAAGAGAGAGAAGGGAGGAGGGGGGAGAGAGGGAAAAAGAGAGAAAACACATTGAAATGGCATTTCAAGAGAGACCCCATATACAACCTGATTTAGTCTGAATACAGCTGTTCTTCTCGTTGGGCTGGCTGCGTTGACTGGCGTGGAGGAGGAAAAATCATATTTTTATACCCTTCTCTGGGCGTTGTCTTCCCTCAATTTAATAATAGAAGTTCTGCTTTATGCTCTTATTTGGGCATTTGCCTGCTCTCACTTTAATAATAGAAGTTCTGCTTTATGCTCTTATTTGGGCATTTGCTTGCTCTCACCTTAATAATAGAAGTTCTGTTTAAAGACGTTGCCCTTCCCCAAAGCAGCTCACACAAAACTATAAATCCACACACCCTTAGATCCAAAAATAGAGCAGTCCCTAAGCTTGCAGGACAGACACAAGCTGCATCCTTTTAAAACCCATTCAGGATGAAAAAACACGAAGACAAAAATATGTTTATTTCACAACACATTATTATTATTATTATTTGCTAAAATGGTTAATTTGTTATTTACAATAGTTGACTGTTAACCTTCTTACAAGGTTAGTTTTTTTGTGTGCACTATATCAGTTATAGTCTGGTCCAGAGGACCAGACTTAGCTTTTTTAGATTTTTTCTACCTGGATTATTGAGCATGCATCGGAGTATATCAGTTAATTTTGGACTAAACTACTGTTTCTATCTAAATGTCACTTTTTTCATTATCAGGTTTTTAAATATACCGTTCCCTGTCTATTTCATTATTTGTTTTCGTTTATTGTATTTTTTAGAGATCCAGGTATTTTGGGCAGAGATGAATTTTCTTTGCAATAAACTACTGTTTGTTTCTATCTAAATGTCACTTTTTTCATTATCAAGTTTTTAAAGATCGTTTCCTGTCTATTTCATTATTTGTTTTCATTTACTGTATTTTATTAAAAGTTCTCAAGGTGCTTCATTTGTGAATCAGTAAAGTATTTGTCAAAAGAAATGTCAAGCTCCAGGTGCTCAGTTGGTGTCCAGGACAACTAGGAATGGAGAGAGATGTGACAGCCTGTCAGTCTTAATTACTTTTGACGTGGACACCTTGCCCAGTAGAGTCTTCATGGGGTACATGTCTTATGAAGTTAAGCTGTACGTTCCTCCTCCATTGCGTTGTTTTAAGTGTCAACGTTTTGGTCATGTTGCGGCAATTTGTAGAGGGAAGCAGCGGTGTGGTAGATGCGGTGGTGAACATGAGTATGGGAAGTGTGGGGCTGACGCCCCGGTTAAATGTTGTAACTGTGGAGGTGACCACACGGCTGCTTATCGTGGCTGTGCGGTTAGCAAAAGGGCTGAGGAGATCCGTGAGGTGAAACTTGTTCAGGGAATTACCTACGCTGAAGCTGCTAAAAGAATCCCGATTGTACCGGTGAGACCTGTACCGCTTGTGACCCCAGTCGTAGTCCCGCAGCCTTGTGCTGGATGCACTTCGCTTCCGACTGATTCGATGATTGTAAACAAAAATAATTTTGTCTTATTCATAGTGGAAGTGATTAATTGTTCGGCTCAGATGGTTAGGAGGACTGAAAAGATAAAAATTATAGTGAAGGCTGCTGAAAGGTATCTGGACGTTACTGATCTTGGTTGGGAAGCTGTGGAGGGCATGGTGGGTGGTGGTGTGGCTCCTTCTCAGTCAGAAGGTGGTACAGTGTACTTGGTGGTCGTGTTCTTGTTTTGCTGTTTCTGTTTCACTGTTTTGGGACAATTTTCTTGTTTTATTGTCTGTTACTGACCTGATGGTGTTGCTTTCGTTCTTGGCACGGGATAATTATTATTTATTTTTTCTGTTTATCTCCTGTCCACACTCCAGCTCTGTAGGTGGCGGTAATGCACTTGACGTTAGTCTGCCAACCGCCAATAAACACCACTAAGAAGAAGAAGAGCTGTGCCAGTGAACGCATGCGCACAGAATACGTGCGTAGAGCGGCGTACAGTTAGTACGCACAGCTCTGCCGGAGTGCTGCGCAGGTTAGACGCAGTCAAATGACGTCATCATAGGATGCCGCAATATAATTTTTTTCACCGGTGTCAAAAAATCCACCGGTATTATCGTAAACGAGACGATATGGCCCACTCCTAACCCTCACCATTTACCCGGGCTTGGGACCGGCACAAGAGATACACTGGCTTGTGCTCCCTAGTGGCTAGTTTAAAACATATTAATTTTAATTTTAAATAATTTTAAGGCCTTGATCTCTGCAGGCCTTGAGTGCACACCACTGACATACTGTATGTATATCTTTTTTCCTTTTTTCCCAAGTTTCTCATTTCGTTTTTCATTTCCAGTTAGTAAGGTGGTGAATAATCCCGCCAGTACAACGCAGATGAAGATACTCACAGATATGCTGATAATCGACATCAACACATATATTACAAGAGCGTCAATTGCGAGTGTCATCACAACTTTCCCAATAAAAGTTAAAGGGCCAATGAATTTTACCCTTTTCTCAAAACTTTTGAGACTTCTGTTGATCACTTCACGTAAAACCTCAGTGACCTTGTTGTGGACAGTCTCATCTGCGTTGACTATGTTTTTCAGCTCATGGGTGGTGCAGACCTTTTGGAGTTTCCGAGCTGCCTTTTTCGCAGCCTTTTTGGCTATTTTTGTGTTGCCCTGGAAATTTTTAGGTGCCACAAGGTCATCCATAATGCGGGTCACCAAATAGTTTATGTATTTTATGCTTTCTATGGGCTTCTTCGAGAGCGCGCCAACTTCAATAAAACCGTTCAGAATCACGGTCGTCGTGAAATGAAGCACACTGAAAAAAGCCCTTCAGAGGCTTAGTAAATATCACTATATTTGTAAGTTAGATGACCTTAATAAAATCTCTGAATATCAAATAATTGTTTATTTAAAGACCGTGTAAAGCGAATTTCAATATTTTCTTCAATAAACATTATAAATGTCATAATTGTAATGTTGTAAATGAGTAAAAAGTCTCAAAATTGTAGCTCAATTAATTTTGGAGTTATAGATCAAACTGTGTATAACGATATTTCTGTTTCAGGATTTTTTAGGCGTGTTTTAAATGTGACCGCGTTTCGTCACGCGGTCTAGCCCCACCCCCTGCAGCTCCAGCCGTATAAATTAGTTCTTGCCTCGGTGGAGCCGTTCACTCGCGAATCGCAGATAGCATCAGATAGCAATAGCTATAGCTCCTTTTTTGCTAAGAAAATGCGACAGGTCCATTGCATACTTAGTTATCAACGTGATTACTCTATATTTTAATCACCAACACAGACCCCGCATGCGATGTGACCGGGTCGGACCGGGTGCAGCGAGTCCGCTCATCTTCTAAAATAGCGCTTATTATTAAACACATAACAGCGGAGTTATGAATTATAGTTGTGTCCTCAACTTTAAAAACAAAACCAGAGTTGTTTGTGCACTAAAAACAGCGTAACTCTTGGAAAAAGGAGCTGCTGTTACAGCCAGAACTCAGATAAAAACAGAGCAGGTTTACTGGATCTCTGCTGCACCTGTCTGCCTCTCCACACACAGCTCAGGCTGTGAAGAACGATGCCGACCGTCACAGTGGTCACTGTCTGACTCAGAGTCTGAGTCTGGCTCTGGAGGTTCAAATGAGTAGGGCTGGAGAACTCCAATTAGGCTGCCAGCCTTCGCGAACATCCTCACTTTACCGCAGTTCTTCACTGGGCAGGACACGGGCGCAGTACTGCGCTGAAACCACGCCCACGCGCTGACACGCCCCCAGTGTTTCAGACCAGGCCACAATTATGTTTTTTCATTATTTTTGAGACTTAATTTTATAAGGTAAACAATGTTTTTAATCAGTCAGATTTATATGGGTGATTAATAACACATATTTATGCCGTGTGACACACTCAAAACACACATTTAATTTTACTTTACACGGTCTTTAAGTTGTGTGTACTGAAATAAATGTTTAAAAATTTTACTTAGGTTTTTGTGTTAGATTAGGGTTTTTTTTTTTTACATATATTTAAGAGAAAATTTAAATAACTTGTTCACAAAATATCTTTCTTACATTTACTTAATATTTTGTTTGAAACTGACTGAAAATAATCAAGAAATAGGTAACTATATTTATTAGTATCATAGACTGAAATTATTACGTACTCAAATCAATATTATTAATTTTTAGCAACAACTTAAAAGTTTAAGTGAAATGTGAGATTATTACACGTGGGATCAACATGCGGCATTCAACAACCGTACGGTAGTGTGTACAGACAGCCACAAACCCACTGAGGAGGCATCAGTAAAACTACAGGTAAGTGGCTACAAAGCAAAAGTTAAAGTAATGTTAACCTGTTTAACCCACTCTCAGATTATTTTTAATATAATTTTCTCAAAACCGTAGTACCCAAACTTTCGTTCTTATAGTCAATCGCTTTGTCAGTTAGCTAGAAGCCACGTGCATGTTTCTGTAGGGGTTACCTGTCTGACTTAATTTTTAAGTAGAGACTATTAAAATAAACTTAAAGCTGTACTATGTAACTTTGTAATGTAGTCTGTAACTTTTCTAACAATATATTTTTAACATATTTCTTCACTCTGTCACTATCTACTGACAAACTGATGTTAGACAAAGTAATCTCTGAAAAAAACTATAGTCCCCTTGCTTCTCTATCAGCGTTTATCCACCTTATTCCTGAGGGTGTCACTGTAGAAGCGATTATGTGTCTTACTTCCGTTTGACCCCGGAAGTAGAATTTCTTCATTTGGCTCCTCGTTGTTTACTTGCTAATCTGCGCGCGTCGTTGAAGTTCTGTTAAAGTTCTGTTTTCTGTTATTTCGAGCTAATATTGTCACGAAGATGTCCTTGCGGAGCTCGGGTACCTGTTGCGCTGTTCGTGGCTGTACGAATAATCAGACGAAGCTGAATTTGTGGCTGCAACTAGTGTGTGTTGAACATGCTCCGATAACAAAAACCCGCATCCTTCTTTGTGGCTGGACTACGAGAAACCACCTGAAAAAATACTCTGTATCCTCCAGAGCATCAAGAACACCAGGTATGATTTAAGAGACAGCTTTTAGTTTTATGATTTTATGTAGTCAGTGATTAAATGATACTAATATTTTCGTTCATAACTGGCAAATAAACACACGCACCTATATATGTATGCTGTGTGTGCGTTTATATATATATATATATATATCAGTGTTTCCCCTACCATTATACAAGCGGGGTGCGCCACCCCGTCAACAGAACTGAGCACCCCGCCTACCAGACCAAACTTGACCCCCCACCCACCCAGCACTGGCATAGCACTAAGCTAGCAGCACAAAATACAGGCTCTCTAGCTAAAAAGCTAAAGGGAGCGCTCACGTTGCCTCCCCTCGTGCTGAATACCCCCTGCCCCTACAAGCTGCACTCAGACGTGTCCGCCCCCCCGTCAACAAAAATCATGGATGAGATGAGCACCCCGCCATGGCAAGTTAACTAGGGGAAACACTGGATACAGGTAGTCCCCGATTTACGAGCGAGATCCGTTACAACGAGGCGCTCGTAAACCGGAAATCTCGTAATTTGGAACGGTTGCCATGTCTCTCGTAAGTCCGAAATTTCGCTCGTAAATTGGAACGGTTTCGCTAGCGCGACTACAAACACTCTATTTTCATCAAAAAACTGCTTATGAGTGCATAAAAATGATCGGAAACGTGTGTCCATATGTTTATCTAACTAACTGTGGTGAAAAAACACATGAAAACTCAGTATTTTTTGCGTTTTTTCCAAAAATTCGCCAGCTCGTAAGTCTGGAACCTCGTAGATCAGAGCGCTCGTAATTCGGGGACTACCTGTATATATATATATATATATATATATATATATATATATATATATATATATATATATATATATATATATATATATATATATATATATATATATATAGGTGTGTGTGTTCATAAATGAACCCTAATGCTTGTATACTGTACTTTTACTTTCAGATGGGCTTGATGAGAGTGTGGAGCTGCTCAACACCACATGCAGCATGACTGTTGGAATGTGGATTGACATAATGTCAGAACAAACCAACAACCTTATTCTATGGTTGCCAAGTGAAACAATTAAAGCAACATGTTTTGCAGAAAGCTAAAAACTTGGACTCCAGAAGTGAATCATACATGCAAATAACACTGTGAAATATTTATTGGCTGTTTCTCCCTCTGGAATAATCCAGATGCTTATGGTGGTAAATGCAGTGACAGGTATATAACACAGAACTCTGGGTTTCTGGACTATCTGCGTGCTGGAGATGAGGTGATGGGTGATCGTGGTTTCACAGTGAGGGACCTGCTGCAAGAGCTATGGTGTCAATGTAATCGTTCCAGCATTCACACGCAAAGGATGCCAGCTTATTTCAAGTGAGAAGTGAGAAGGCATTACCGGTAAATGGAAACATTTTTCTCAAACATGTACAGTACTGGTGTACGGTACTTGCTGTAAACGTAACACAACTCTTAACATGTTTTTTTAAAGGATGCAATGTTAACTATATTACATTAGAAAAGTATTTGCTAAAATGGTTCATTTGTTATTTACAATAGTTGACTGTTAACCTTCTTACAAGGTTAGTTTTTTGTGTGTGCACTATATCAGTTATAGTCTGGTCCAGAGGACCAGACTTAGCTTTTTTAGATTTTTTCTACCTGGATTATTGAGCATGCATCGGAGTATATCAGTTAATTTTGGACTAAACTACTGTTTCTATCTAAATGTCACTTTTTTCATTATCAGGTTTTTAAATACCGTTCCCTGTCTATTTCATTATTTGTTTTCGTTGATTGTATTTTTTAGAGATCCAGGTATTTTGGGCAGAGATGAATTTTCTTTGCAATAAACTACTGTTTGTTTCTATCTAAATGTCACTTTTTTCATTATCAAGTTTTTAACGATCGTTTCCTGTCTATTTCATTATTTGTTTTCATTTACTGTATTTTATTAAAAGTTCTCAAGGTGCTTCATTTGTGAATCAGTAAAGTATTTGTCAAAAGAAATGTCAAGCTCCAGGTGCTCAGTTGGTGTCCAGGACAACTAGGAATGGAGAGAGATGTGACAGCCTGTCAGTCTTAATTACTTTTGATGTGGACACCTTGCCCAGTAGAGTCTTCATGGGGTACATGTCTTATGAAGTTAAGCTGTACGTTCCTCCTCCATTGCGTTGTTTTAAGTGTCAACGTTTTGGTCATGTTGCGGCAATTTGTAGAGGGAAGCAGCGGTGTGGTAGATGCGGTGGTGATATGGGAAGTGTGGGGCTGACGCCCCGGTTAAATGTTGTAACTGTGGAGGTGACCACACGGCTGCTTATCGTGGCTGTGCGGTTAGCAAAAGGGCTGAGGAGATCCGTGAGGTGAAACTTGTTCAGGGAATTACCTACGCTGAAGCTGCTAAAAGAATCCCGATTGTACCGGTGAGACCTGTACCGCTTGTGACCCCAGTCGTAGTCCCGCAGCCTTGTGCTGGATGCACTTCGCTTCCGACTGATTCGATGATTGTAAACAAAAATAATTTTGTCTTATTCATAGTGGAAGTGATTAATTGTTCGGCTCAGATGGTTAGGAGGACTGAAAAGATAAAAATTATAGTGAAGGCTGCTGAAAGGTATCTGGACGTTACTGATCTTGGTTGGGAAGCTGTGGAGGGCATGGTGGGTGGTGGTGTGGCTCCTTCTCAGTCAGAAGGTGGTACAGTGTACTTGGTGGTCGTGTTCTTGTTTTGCTGTTTCTGTTTCACTGTTTTGGGACAATTTTCTTGTTTTATTGTCTGTTACTGACCTGATGGTGTTGCTTTCGTTCTTGGCACGGGATAATTATTATTTATTTTTTCTGTTTATCTCCTGTCCACACTCCAGCTCTGTAGGTGGCGGTAATGCACTTGACGTTAGTCTGCCAACCACCAATAAACACCACTAAGAAGAAGAAGAGCTGTGCCAGTGAACGCATGCGCACAGAATACGTGCGTAGAGCGGCGTACAGTTAGTACGCACAGCTCTGCCGGAGTGCTGCGCAGGTTAGACGCAGTCAAATGACATCATCATAGGATGCCGCGATATAATTTTTTTCACCGGTGTCAAAAAATCCACCGGTATTATCGTAAACGAGACGATATGGCCCACTCCTAACCCTCACCATTTACCCGGGCTTGGGACCGGCACAAGAGATACACTGGCTTGTGCTCCCTAGTGGCTAGTTTAAAACATATTAATTTTTATTTTAATTTTAAATAATTTTAAGGCCTTGATCTCTGCAGGCCTTGAGGGCACACCACTGACATACTGTATGTATATCTTTTTTCCTTTTTTCCCAAGTTTCTCATTTCGTTTTTCATTTCCAGTTAGTAAGGTGGTGAATAATCCCGCCAGTACAACGCAGATGAAGATACTCACAGATATGCTGATAATCGACATCAACACATATATTACAAGAGCGTCAATTGCGAGTGTCATCACAACTTTCCCAATAAAAGTTAAAGGGCCAATGAATTTTACCCTTTTCTCAAAACTTTTGAGACTTCTGTTGATCACTTCACGTAAAACCTCAGTGACCTTGTTGTGGACAGTCTCATCTGCGTTGACTATGTTTTTCAGCTCATGGGTGGTGCAGACCTTTTGGAGTTTCCGAGCTGCCTTTTTCGCAGCCTTTTTGGCTATTTTTGTGTTGCCCTGGAAATTTTTAGGTGCCACAAGGTCATCCATAATGCGGGTCACCAAATAGTTTATGTATTTTATGCTTTCTATGGGCTTCTTCGAGAGCGCGCCAACTTCAATAAAACCGTTCAGAATCACGGTCGTCGTGAAATGAAGCACACTGAAAAAAGCCCTTCAGAGGCTTAGTAAATATCACTATATTTGTAAGTTAGATGACCTTAATAAAATCTCTGAATATCAAATAATTGTTTATTTAAAGACCGTGTAAAGCGAATTTCAATATTTTCTTCAATAAACATTATAAATGTCATAATTGTAATGTTGTAAATGAGTAAAAAGTCTCAAAATTGTAGCTCAATTAATTTTGGAGTTATAGATCAAACTGTGTATAACGATATTTCTGTTTCAGGATTTTTTAGGCGTGTTTTAAATGTGACCGCGTTTCGTCACGCGGTCTAGCCCCACCCCCTGCAGCTCCAGCCGTATAAATTAGTTCTTGCCTCGGTGGAGCCGTTCACTCGCGAATCGCAGATAGCATCAGATAGCAATAGCTATAGCTCCTTTTTTGCTAAGAAAATGCGACAGGTCCATTGCATACTTAGTTATCAACGTGATTACTCTATATTTTAATCACCAACACAGACCCCGCATGCGATGTGACCGGGTCGGACCGGGTGCAGCGAGTCCGCTCATCTTCTAAAATAGCGCTTATTATTAAACACATAACAGCGGAGTTATGAATTATAGTTGTGTCCTCAACTTTAAAAACAAAACCAGAGTTGTTTGTGCACTAAAAACAGCGTAACTCTTGGAAAAAGGAGCTGCTGTTACAGCCAGAACTCAGATAAAAACAGAGCAGGTTTACTGGATCTCTGCTGCACCTGTCTGCCTCTCCACACACAGCTCAGGCTGTGAAGAACGATGCCGACCGTCACAGTGGTCACTGTCTGACTCAGAGTCTGAGTCTGGCTCTGGAGGTTCAAATGAGTAGGGCTGGAGAACTCCAATTAGGCTGCCAGCCTTCGCGAACATCCTCACTTTACCGCAGTTCTTCACTGGGCAGGACACGGGCGCAGTACTGCGCTGAAACCACGCCCACGCGCTGACACGCCCCCAGCGTTTCAGACCAGGCCACAATTATGTTTTTTCATTATTTTTGAGACTTAATTTTATAAGGTAAACAATGTTTTTAATCAGTCAGATTTATATGGGTGATTAATAACACATATTTATGCCGTGTGACACACTCAAAACACACATTTAATTTTACTTTACACAGTCTTTAAGTTGTGTGTACTGAAATAAATGTTTACAAATTTTACTTAGGTTTTTGTGTTAGATTAGGGTGGTTTTTTTTTACATATATTTAAGAGAAAATTTAAATAACTTGTTCACAAAATATCTTTCTTACATTTACTTAATATTTTGTTTGGAACTGACTGAAAATAATCAAGAAATAGGTAACTATATTTATTAGTATCATAGACTGAAATTATTACGTACTCAAATCAATATTATTAATTTTTAGCAACAACTTAAAAGTTTAAGTGAAATGTGAGATTATTACACGTGGGATCAACATGCGGCATTCAACAACCGTACGGTAGTGTGTACAGACAGCCACAAACCCACTGAGGAGGCATCAGTAAAACTACAGGTAAGTGGCTACAAAGCAAAAGTTAAAGTAATGTTAACCTGTTTAACCCACTCTCAGATTATTTTTAATATAATTTTCTCAAAACCGTAGTACCCAAACTTTCGTTCTTATAGTCAATCGCTTTGTCAGTTAGCTAGAAGCCACGTGCATGTTTCTGTAGGGGTTACCTGTCTGACTTAATTTTTAAGTAGAGACTATTAAAATGAACTTAAAGCTGTACTATGTAACTTTGTAATGTAGTCTGTAACTTTTCTAACAATATATTTTTAACATATTTCTTCACTCTGTCACTATCTACTGACAAACTGATGTTAGACAAAGTAATCTCTGAAAAAAACTATAGTCCCCTTGCTTCTCTATCAGCGTTTATCCACCTTATTCCTGAGGGTGTCACTGTAGAAGCGATTATGTGTCTTACTTCCGTTTGACCCCGGAAGTAGAATTTCTTCATTTGGCTCCTCGTTGTTTACTTGCTAATCTGCGCGCGTCGTTGAAGTTCTGTTAAAGTTCTGTTTTCTGTTATTTCGAGCTAATATTGTCACGAAGATGTCCTTGCGGAGCTCGGGTACCTGTTGCGCTGTTCGTGGCTGTACGAATAATCAGACGAAGCTGAATTTGTGGCTGCAACTAGTGTGTGTTGAACATGCTCCGATAACAAAAACCCGCATCCTTCTTTGTGGCTGGACTACGAGAAACCACCTGAAAAAATACTCTGTATCCTCCAGAGCATCAAGAACACCAGGTATGATTTAAGAGACAGCTTTTAGTTTTATGATTTTATGTAGTCAGTGATTAAATGATACTAATATTTTCGTTCATAACTGGCAAATAAACACACGCACCTATATATGTATGCTGTGTGTGCGTTTATATATATATATATATATATATATATATATATATATATATATATATATATATATATATATATCAGTGTTTCCCCTACCATTATACAAGCGGGGTGCGCCACCCCGTCAACAGAACTGAGCACCCCGCCTACCAGACCAAACTTGACCCCCACCCACCCAGCACTGGCATAGCACTAAGCTAGCAGCACAAAATACAGGCTCTCTAGCTAAAAAGCTAAAGGGAGCGCTCACGTTGCCTCTCCCCTCGTGCTGAATGCCCCCTGCCCCTACAAGCTGCACTCAGACGTGTCCGTCCCCCGTCAACAAAAATCATGGATGAGATGAGCACCCCGCCATGGCAAGTTAACTAGGGGAAACACTGATGTATATATGTATATATGTATATATATATGTATATGTATATATGTATATATATATGTATATATGTATATATATATATATATATATATATATATATATATATATATATATATATATATATATATATATAGGTGTGTGTGTTCATAAATGAACCCTAATGCTTGTATACTGTACTTTTACTTTCAGATGGGCTTGATGAGAGTGTGGAGCTGCTCAACACCACATGCAGCATGACTGTTGGAATGTGGATTGACATAATGTCAGAACAAACCAACAACCTTATTCTATGGTTGCCAAGTGAAACAATTAAAGCAACATGTTTTGCAGAAAGCTAAAAACTTGGACTCCAGAAGTGAATCATACATGCAAATAACACTGTGAAATATTTATTGGCTGTTTCTCCCTCTGGAATAATCCAGATGCTTATGGTGGTAAATGCAGTGACAGGTATATAACACAGAACTCTGGGTTTCTGGACTATCTGCGTGCTGGAGATGAGGTGATGGGTGATCGTGGTTTCACAGTGAGGGACCTGCTGCAAGAGCTATGGTGTCAATGTAATCGTTCCAGCATTCACACGCAAAGGATGCCAGCTTATTTCAAGTGAGAAGTGAGAAGACATTAAATGGAAACATTTTTCTCAAACATGTACAGTACTGGTGTACGGTACTTGCTGTAAACGTAACACAACTCTTAACATGTTTTTTTAAAGGATGCAATGTTAACTATATTACATTAGAAAAGTATTTGCTAAAATGGTTCATTTGTTATTTACAATAGTTGACTGTTAACCTTCTTACAAGGTTAGTTTTTTTGTGTGCACTATATCAGTTATAGTCTGGTCCAGAGGACCAGACTTAGCTTTTTTAGATTTTTTCTACCTGGATTATTGAGCATGCATCGGAGTATATCAGTTAATTTTGGACTAAACTACTGTTTCTATCTAAATGTCACTTTTTTCATTATCAGGTTTTTAAATATACCGTTCCCTGTCTATTTCATTATTTGTTTTCGTTTATTGTATTTTTTAGAGATCCAGGTATTTTGGGCAGAGATGAATTTTCTTTGCAATAAACTACTGTTTGTTTCTATCTAAATGTCACTTTTTTCATTATCAAGTTTTTAAAGATCGTTTCCTGTCTATTTCATTATTTGTTTTCATTTACTGTATTTTATTAAAAGTTCTCAAGGTGCTTCATTTGTGAATCAGTAAAGTATTTGTCAAAAGAAATGTCAAGCTCCAGATGCTCAGTTGGTGTCCAGGACAACTAGGAATGGAGAGAGATGTGACAGCCTGTCAGTCTTAATTACTTTTGACGTGGACACCTTGCCCAGTAGAGTCTTCATGGGGTACATGTCTTATGAAGTTAAGCTGTACGTTCCTCCTCAATTGCGTTGTTTTAAGTGTCAACGTTTTGGTCATGTTGCGGCAATTTGTAGAGGGAAGCAGCGGTGTGGTAGATGCGGTGGTGAACATGAGTATGGGAAGTGTGGGGCTGACGCCCCGGTTAAATGTTGTAACTGTGGAGGTGACCACACGGCTGCTTATCGTGGCTGTGCGGTTAGCAAAAGGGCTGAGGAGATCCGTGAGGTGAAACTTGTTCAGGGAATTACCTACGCTGAAGCTGCTAAAAGAATCCCGATTGTACCGGTGAGACCTGTACCGCTTGTGACCCCAGTCGTAGTCCCGCAGCCTTGTGCTGGATGCACTTCGCTTCCGACTGATTCGATGATTGTAAACAAAAATAATTTTGTCTTATTCATAGTGGAAGTGATTAATTGTTCGGCTCAGATGGTTAGGAGGACTGAAAAGATAAAAATTATAGTGAAGGCTGCTGAAAGGTATCTGGACGTTACTGATCTTGGTTGGGAAGCTGTGGAGGGCATGGTGGGTGGTGGTGTGGCTCCTTCTCAGTCAGAAGGTGGTACAGTGTACTTGGTGGTCGTGTTCTTGTTTTGCTGTTTCTGTTTCACTGTTTTGGGACAATTTTCTTGTTTTATTGTCTGTTACTGACCTGATGGTGTTGCTTTCGTTCTTGGCACGGGATAATTATTATTTATTTTTTCTGTTTATCTCCTGTCCACACTCCAGCTCTGTAGGTGGCGGTAATGCACTTGACGTTAGTCTGCCAACCACCAATAAACACCACTAAGAAGAAGAAGAGCTGTGCCAGTGAACGCATGCGCACAGAATACGTGCGTAGAGCGGCGTACAGTTAGTACGCACAGCTCTGCCGGAGTGCTGCGCAGGTTAGACGCAGTCAAATGACGTCATCATAGGATGCCGCAATATAATTTTTTTCACCGGTGTCAAAAAATCCACCGGTATTATCGTAAACGAGACGATATGGCCCACTCCTAACCCTCACCATTTACCCGGGCTTGGGACCGGCACAAGAGATACACTGGCTTGTGCTCCCTAGTGGCTAGTTTAAAACATATTAATTTTTATTTTAAATAATTTTAAGGCCTTGATCTCTGCAGGCCTTGAGTGCACACCACTGACATACTGTATGTATATCTTTTTTCCTTTTTTCCCAAGTTTCTCATTTCGTTTTTCATTTCCAGTTAGTAAGGTGGTGAATAATCCCGCCAGTACAACGCAGATGAAGATACTCACAGATATGCTGATAATCGACATCAACACATATATTACAAGAGCGTCAATTGCGAGTGTCATCACAACTTTCCCAATAAAAGTTAAAGGGCCAATGAATTTTACCCTTTTCTCAAAACTTTTGAGACTTCTGTTGATCACTTCACGTAAAACCTCAGTGACCTTGTTGTGGACAGTCTCATCTGCGTTGACTATGTTTTTCAGCTCATGGGTGGTGCAGACCTTTTGGAGTTTCCGAGCTGCCTTTTTCGCAGCCTTTTTGGCTATTTTTGTGTTGCCCTGGAAATTTTTAGGTGCCACAAGGTCATCCATAATGCGGGTCACCAAATAGTTTATGTATTTTATGCTTTCTATGGGCTTCTTCGAGAGCGCGCCAACTTCAATAAAACCGTTCAGAATCACGGTCGTCGTGAAATGAAGCACACTGAAAAAAGCCCTTCAGAGGCTTAGTAAATATCACTATATTTGTAAGTTAGATGACCTTAATAAAATCTCTGAATATCAAATAATTGTTTATTTAAAGACCGTGTAAAGCGAATTTCAATATTTTCTTCAATAAACATTATAAATGTCATAATTGTAATGTTGTAAATGAGTAAAAAGTCTCAAAATTGTAGCTCAATTAATTTTGGAGTTATAGATCAAACTGTGTATAACGATATTTCTGTTTCAGGATTTTTTAGGCGTGTTTTAAATGTGACCGCGTTTCGTCACGCGGTCTAGCCCCACCCCCTGCAGCTCCAGCCGTATAAATTAGTTCTTGCCTCGGTGGAGCCGTTCACTCGCGAATCGCAGATAGCATCAGATAGCAATAGCTATAGCTCCTTTTTTGCTAAGAAAATGCGACAGGTCCATTGCATACTTAGTTATCAACGTGATTACTCTATATTTTAATCACCAACACAGACCCCGCATGCGATGTGACCGGGTCGGACCGGGTGCAGCGAGTCCGCTCATCTTCTAAAATAGCGCTTATTATTAAACACATAACAGCGGAGTTATGAATTATAGTTGTGTCCTCAACTTTAAAAACAAAACCAGAGTTGTTTGTGCACTAAAAACAGCGTAACTCTTGGAAAAAGGAGCTGCTGTTACAGCCAGAACTCAGATAAAAACAGAGCAGGTTTACTGGATCTCTGCTGCACCTGTCTGCCTCTCCACACACAGCTCAGGCTGTGAAGAACGATGCCGACCATCACAGTGGTCACTGTCTGACTCAGAGTCTGAGTCTGGCTCTGGAGGTTCAAATGAGTAGGGCTGGAGAACTCCAATTAGGCTGCCAGCCTTCGCGAACATCCTCACTTTACCGCAGTTCTTCACTGGGCAGGACACGGGCGCAGTACTGCGCTGAAACCACGCCCACGCGCTGACACGCCCCCAGTGTTTCAGACCAGGCCACAATTATGTTTTTTCATTATTTTTGAGACTTAATTTTATAAGGTAAACAATGTTTTTAATCAGTCAGATTTATATGGGTGATTAATAACACATATTTATGCCGTGTGACACACTCAAAACACACATTTAATTTTACTTTACACAGTCTTTAAGTTGTGTGTACTGAAATAAATGTTTACAAATTTTACTTAGGTTTTTGTGTTAGATTAGGGTGGTTTTTTTTTACATATATTTAAGAGAAAATTTAAATAACTTGTTCACAAAATATCTTTCTTACATTTACTTAATATTTTGTTTGAAACTGACTGAAAATAATCAAGAAATAGGTAACTATATTTATTAGTATCATAGACTGAAATTATTACGTACTCAAATCAATATTATTAATTTTTAGCAACAACTTAAAAGTTTAAGTTCAATGTGAGATTATTACACGTGGGATCAACATGCGGCATTATGGGAAATCCCCTCTCTTTTGAATCTGCTCAACTACCGTACGGTAGTGTGAACAGACAGCCACAAACCCACTGAGGAGGCATCAGTAAAACTACAGGTAAGTGGCTACAAAGCAAAAGTTAAAGTAATGTTAACCTGTTTAACCCACTCTCAGATTTTTAATATAATTTTCTCAAAACCGTAGTACCCAAACTTTCGTTCTTATAGTCAATCGCTTTGTCAGTTAGCTAGAAGCCACGTGCATGTTTCTGTAGGGGTTACCTGTGTTGGCTTTGATTCTTATCCGCCCCAGAATTCGTTATTTGGTTCACTTTGGATCAGAAAGGAAAAACACGCTGAAAACACGACAAACACTCATAATTTAAAGTTCCAAAAAACCAGTTTAATTAATCATAAGTTTAAAAAAGTCACAGAATACATTTGTTCTATTCCTAAAAATCATTACATTTGTTCAAAGAGAGCCAGGGAGACAGTGGGGGGAGAGGGTGGAAGAAAAGACATTTTATGTGTTTCAAGGGAGACCTCATACAACTTGATTAATCTGAATCCAGTTGTCTTCACCCCGGGGCCTTCTGCGTTCTCGCTGGAGGAGGATACCCATGTTTTTATACTCCTGCAGGATATTTCCTGCCTTCCACCAATCACAGAGGCCCTCTTTGTCTCTCTGGTGGGGTATTCCCCCCCCCTTAACTGATAGAGGAAATACCATTTGCTTTTTTCAGTCTACAGAACCCTTTTTTTGGTAAAAGAGTGAAGGATAATATTCATTCATTCAACCTTTATTTATACAGGCTGACCTTACACAGTTCTACTTTTAATCTGATTGAAAACTACTTCACAACTATTATATAATTAATGCACAAGTGCTTTATGATCAAGGTATTAATTGTTTTACTACGTTTTATGCAATCATGTTCTCTGCGCCTTCAAGTGAACACAGTTTTCAGAGCTGGACACCTTTTTTCCAACTCACATGAGGCTGATGGGGGAAGTGTGGCTTAACACCCAGAACAAAGAGGCCAGTGTCTCCTTGCCAGTCATATAAATCTGTGAAGTCATAAAACTGACAGAAAGGCACCAAGGCCCCCCCCCCTGCCACAAGCCACTCAAAGACCAGAAGAGACCCACTTTCAAGCATTCCTTCAGTACCACCTCACATGAGTAGGGGCTACATGCTCACATCCTGTCTCCTCTCAGGAAACCTTTACCATTCTATAAGAGAAACTTGATCATTTTGAACGCCGTGTAAAGACTCCTTCAAATTAAATGGAAACACAAAGATAAAGTATTTTATTTTATAACAAAACCCCCTTTGGACCTCATTAAATTGAGGTCCATCCCAAAAGAAATAAAATCACACCTAATACCGCAGCTAAAACGCATATATACACAATATTTAATCCGTTTTTTCAAAATCCTCCAAGTTATAGTTTTTTAACAAAAACAGTTGTTTCATCACTTCAGGGTCTCGTTTTTCCAGAGTGGATGTGATGAGTCTTACCGTCAAAGACCTTAAACAAGGCACGCAGCAGCACCCGCAGGTTATAAGTATGCCTAAGAAAATAGCCAATGATACCATTATAGATACGAACACCTGTTTCCAAGGACCGAAGATCTTTATTAGCCAATTGTCCAGTGGGTCGTCCAGACCCGAATGACTTTTCATTTCATCTGAGAGGGTTCTAAGGCCTTCTAGGGCTCTTGTGACTTTGCCATCTGGAGCAGTGTTGTTTGGAATAAATGTACAGCAAAGGTCACCAAACATACTACATACTCCCCCTCGTTCCGCCAAAATCATATCCAACGCCATCCTGTTCTGAACCGCCATCAGGGAAGTCGGCGCTAGTTGTTCAGCTAGACCTTCCACCGCATCTCTGGTGAGATTGGACAGTCGCATAACATTATAATGCACATAATTTATCCTGTCAACATTTTTATTGGGTGTAACAGGAAACACTGCTGAAATGATAGGAAAACTCTCAAACCCAGCTGCCACCTGATCAGCCAGTTTGTATTCATTTGGCACACCCCGCGGAATGCCTATAGAGTCAATATAAGTAGGTGAGCCGACGGTTGGATCAAAATTAGCAGATCTCCTTCTCCTATTTTGAGAGAGATCAGTTCCGTTCAGGATCTCCAATCTGGGACCAATCAGAGCCAGAGGAGCCGCCAAACGTACCATGGCACAAAGTCCAATGGTGTTGTCCAAGATACGAGTGAGTAATCTCCTTTCCCCACAATAGTAGTATAAGCCCGATCTAACAAGAGGGCCAATCACTTTTCTATCCCCTTTTTCTGTGCTCGCTAACCTCGTCTGATTGCACCAGCTTGGGTCAATCATGCCCACATTTATTTTGGCATTTGGACTCGTGAAATTAAAACAGAAGTAATCATTGCGTTTTGTAGCATGGAACGGGCCAGCTTTGGTGTGATTCCCGGCTAAGGGAAACACTTCACTTAAGGTTGTACAATTAGCGTGCATCTGCGTTCTGGTCAAGTTTAGCATGCAATCAAACCCCCATGTATCCTCTGGGAACAAGGGAGCCGGCTCAGTGTACAACAGCGGGCGTGCTACGGCGCATGCCACGCATTCAGACAACGAGGCCTGCTTTGCCGCCTCCGATAACCATGCCAACCATATATTATTGTCATGGTATCCGGTAGACATTGCGATTACCTCGACCGGAGTTAACTTTGTGTAATCGGTGGTGATTATGTCTGAAGTTTGGTGCGGGGTCACAGGGGGAAAAGAAGAATTACCTAGGGAGCTGATAGTGTTTACCATTTCAATTCGTAATGACCCATATTTTGGTGGATAGGAGTTCACTATCACTCTCATAACATGAAAATTGAACGGATGTTCGTCCATTTCAAAAGTGGACACCGCTTTAATAGACAGGGAAACCGGATTCTGGGTGAGGGAGAAATCCCTCTGGAGAGTGAACTTGCTAGTCCAAAACTGGTGAAATCCTGGCCGATCCGACTTAGGCTGGGAAAGTACCCAGTACCCTTGTTGTAAAACTACCTTATCCCCGCTACATTGGACATTTTGGCCAGCACATCCCAAGCGCAGCTCTGTGGGCATTGTAAAGCCATAGGTGGACATTGACACATGTATATATCTGCATGCCTGAATGAAATATTCTGGCCTGCACAATCAATTACATCGCATAAATCGAACGTGAAAGTGGTAGTCTGGTTTGCGATATACTCTAGTTTGAGGACTTTTTGGTGCGCGCCATACTCCCTCTTATGTCTATAAACTTCACAATCATTTTTCCCAGGGATTACGCAAAAATGTTCTAGGAGGACAATCAAAATTACCATACTTATTCCACTTATTCCAACTACCATAGTGACCCTTTTGTCTGGCCACCACATTTTAAATCAATTTATTAATATGCAAATTGTAGAATATAAGGAAATATATGCAAACAATGAACGATAATAATAGTAAGCGCTTTAGAATATTGCAGAATTATCAAAGTCAAAGTCAAAGTCAACTTTATTGTCAGATCTGCAATATGTACTGTACAGGACATACACAGGACCGAAATTGCGTTTCTCTCAGTCCCTCGGTGCAACAGTAAACATCTAAACATTGAAACACTGAAACATATAATAATAGACATAAGCATAAAATAGTAAAACTAACACTGTCCTGAGTTTTTTGCATAGTGGTATAAGAGTATGAAAATTTACACCAACTCTAAAACTAAAACATTAAACATTTAATGAACATAATACTGTCCTGAGTTTTTGCATACTAGTATAAAAAAAGAGTATAAAAAGTATAACTAAAATAAACTAAAGGTTTCTAGCATTGACATTTGCAAAGTGGCAAAGCAGCGTATGAGTTAATGTACACAGTATATGTATGAGGTAGTAGTTGATGTTGTTATAGAGGCAAAAAGTGGCATATGCAGTAAGGCACATTGGGCATCCCTAAGTAAGACCGTTCAGAGCACACTGTATATGTATCAGCAGTGGTGTAGATATTAGAGTAGTGTAAATGTAAACAGTAGTAATTACATGTAAGCAGTAGTAAAAAAAGTAAACAGTATTAATAAATGTAAACAGAGAATGTAAACAGTATTATGATTATAGGCAGTGATGTAATACAAACATTAGTGCAAGTATGAGAAGTAGTGCAAACTGTATGAGCACATGACCGAGAGTTTAGTGAATAACCCGTTTGATGACACAGAGTCCAGTGTTAAAATCTTTGTGTTTTGTGGTAATGTGTGAGAAAGTTTTAGTGTTAAGGCAGTTCAAATGGGAGGGGGGGCAGAGCAGGCAGAGTGTTTAGCATCCTGACTGCCTGATGAACAGAGCTGTCTCTCAGTCTGCTGGTTCGAGCCTGGAGACTCCTCAGTCTCCTTCCTGATGGCAGCAGTCTGAAGCAGCTGTGTAGTGGGTGTGTGGGATCACCTGCCATGCAGTGGGCTTTCCGAGTGAGGCGTTTGCTGTGTAAGTCCTGCAGTGAGGGGAAGGAGGTGCCGACTATCTTCTCAGCTGCTCTCACAATGCGCTGGAGGCTCTTGCGGCAGGATGCAGTACATGCACCAAACCACACAGTGATGCAGCTGGTCAGGACACTTTCTATGGCACCTCTGTAGAAGGTGCTCATGATGGGGGTTGAAGCTCCAGCCCTTTTCAGCTTGCGGAGAAAGTAGAGACGCTGGTGAGCCTTCTTTGCCAGTGCTGCAGTGTTCCTGCTCCAGGACAGGTCCTTCGAGACGTGCACTCCCAGGAACTTGGTGCTGTCTACTCTCTCCACTGCGGTGCTGTTGATGGTCAGAGGGGCATGCTGGGCATCCCTCTTCCTGAAGTCCACAACAATCTCCTTTGTCTTCTCCACGTTGAGAGTGAGATTGTTGTGTCCGCACCACAAGGCCAGGCGGCTCACCTCGTTCCTGTAGTCCGTCTCATCGTTGTTGCTGATGAGACCCACCACTGTTGTGTCGTCCGCAAACTTGATGAAGTGGTTGGAGCTGTATGATGGTGTGCAGTCGTGTGTTAGCAGGGTGAATAGAAGGGGGCTCAGCACACATCCTTGTGGGGCCCCTGTGTTCAATGTGATGGTGCTAGATGTGTTACTCCCGACTCGTACTGTCTGTGGTCTCCCGGTCAGGAAGTCTAGCAGCCAGTTACACATTGAGGTGTTCAGCCCCAGACTGTCCAGTTTAAGGATGAGCTGTTGGGGGATGATGGTGTTAAATGCCGAGCTGAAGTCGATGAACAACATTCTAACATAGGAGTCATTATGAACCTTAAGTTCCAAGTTCCTCCTCCAGCGGCAAGGCAGGTGTCTCCCTTGAACACACAAAAATAGAGAAAGAACACAAGATTTATATCATCATCACAGAAACATTAATATACTTTTTACACGTACTCAGGGGCATTCCCCTTGGGTGCTCGGGAATGTCCTCCTATGTTCCCGAGTTTTCTTCGTGTAATGTGAGACTCTAATATGTAGTGTTTTTATCGTTTTAGGTGTCTGTTCTATGTGTGCATATTCCTAGCACCGAGTGGCCCCATTAAACAGAGTCCTTCTGAGCCTCGCACGCAACTTACTCGGCTACTTTGGTCTACCAAGGTACAAGAGTTCGAATGCGAGCTCCTCTTGTTGTCCCGCTCGATCCTCTCAGCTCCTTCCTGGTTCACGGGCTGGAGCACACTGACTCCAATGGTACCAGACCTCCCCCTTTCCTCTCAGCCTGACCGCATGTGAGGTTCTCTCGGTCACTTGGAAAGGACCTGCCCAGCGAGGCTCCGCCCACTTTCTCTTAACGACCCTCAGCAGCACCCACTCAGCTGTGGGTAGGTCAGGGTCTCCTGGTGGACCCCTTTTCTCGTGTACCTGCTGAGTAAAGTTGGTTACTAAAGCTTTTAACTCATCAAAGTATACCTTATGGTCCATCTTTCGGTCCTCCTCGTTGGGCAGAGAACAAGCATTCGGTCCAGGGAAAGGTCGACCTGTAGTTAACTCATAGGGAGAGAAACCAGTGCCATTATTAACAGAAGTTCTTACAATCATTAATGCAATTGGCAAAGCGTCAACCCAGTTTAATTTGGTCTGTGCACAGATTTTGCTCAATTTTTGTTTTATGTTCTGATTCATCCTTTCAATCTTGCCTTGGGACTGGGGGTGGTACACTGTCCCGAAGGCGTGCTTTAATCCTAACATTTTTTCCACAGCCTGCAGGTCTGCGTTTTTAAAATGTGTACCATTATCAGATCTGATTTTTTCGGGAAACCCATGTCTAGGAATGTAATGGTTTATCAGGAACTTTATGACTGTTTTACTGTCTTCTTTTCTTGCAGGTATGGCTTCAGGCCATCCTGTGAGGGCGTCGACACACATCAACACATATCTGTACCCCTTAATGGTTTCAATCATGTCTGTGTAATCTATGATCACTTCCTGTCCTGGTCTGAACAGGAAGGGAAACATCCCTTGTTCTGGTTTTACAGTAGGTCGGATGTTGTATTGTAAACAAACTTTACAGGTTCCTATGTGTTCAGTTATCATGTCTTTCATGTGTGGATGCCACCATTGCTGAAGATTCCTGGCCATCTGTCCGCCGCCCACATGAGCCAGACTGTGTGCTTCCTGAAAAACTAATGGTTTCAGAGTCATGGGCAGGATCCACTTTTCATTGGGTCCTGTCCACAACCCGCTTTGTTCATCCTTTTTTCCTCCCTTGTCTTTCCAAACAGATTTCTCTTCAGGAGACGCCTCATTCTGTGCTTTTGAGATTTCTACTTTACTCCAATGATTTTTAAACTGACACTCCTCTTCCACTGTCACCATCTGAACTCTTGTTAAATAGCCAGCTGCCACTTTAGCTGCTCTGTCTGCCTGCCTATTACCTTCAGCAGTATCTGACTGTGTTACATCATGACCTTTACATTTCACTACTGCCACTTTCCTTGGAAGCATCAGACTATCAGCTAACTCTTTTATGAGTTCTTCATGCTTTATGGGTTTATTTCCTGCTGTCAAAAACCCTGCTCTCTTCCATTGGGGTAATTGTACATGAACAACTCCATAAGCGTATGCTGAGTCTGTGTATACTGTGATTTCTTTTCCTGTGCCTAATTTTAGTGCCGCAACTACCGCTTGAATCTCGGCTTTTTGAGCTGACTGTTTTCCCATCAACTGTCCAGATTCTACCACCTCGAATGCATCTTCATTTTGTCTAACCACTGCGAACCCTGACTTCAAAGACCCATCCTCCATTCTAAAGCAGCACCCGTCCGTGTAGAGTATTTCTGAATGTGGTATATGTTCTGTTTCTAGGTCGGACCTGATTTTTTCTTCCATATAGACCTTTTGAACACAATCGTGCGTGTGTGTTGTATTCATTCCATCAGCCATGTTCACACCTTCATGTGAAAATGATAAATTTGGTGCTGCCAAAATGTTACTCATGCGTCTTTGTTTCAATGAAGTCATTGTGAAGAGTTCAGAGTTCACATAGGCCACGACATTATGTGATGTTAAAATGTGCAGTGGATGGCCCATCACTATATGTGCTGTTTTAGCGACAATTTTACTCAATGCTGCTGCCATTTGTGTACATGGTGGATGACGTTTTTCAGTACTATCCAGAAGAATGCTGGTGTACATCAGTATCTGTCTATTCCCCCCCTTTTTCTGAAACAAAATGCCATTAATGGTGTTTTTTGCTTCAGAAACATCAAGGTAAAAAGGTGAGGTGTAATCAGGTAGGGCTAAATCAGTAGCCCGAGTCAAAAGTTGTTTGAGAGTTATGAAAGACTGTTCAGCTTCAAGGCTCCAAACGAGCTTGGACTTTAATTTTCTCATCCCCTGTTCCTTAACCATGTTTCGAAGAGAAGTAGTGAGTTCACTGTAATCAGGTATATAATGTCTGCTATACCCTGTCAACCCCAGAAAAGACAACATTTCCTGTACCGTGCTAGGCTTTGGGTGATTCAAAATGGAAACTCTGTGCTCAGGAGAAAGCGTTGTTCCTCGAGCTGAGACTAACCGTCCCAAGAAGGATACCTGGGTGCGGACGGCTTGAAGTTTTGTTTTGCTCACTTTGAAACCCGCATCATGAAGAAGAAGAAGAATGTCATGGGTGGCTTTGAGACAGTCTTCAGGTGATTCTGATGCTATCAATAAATCATCCACATATTGAAGCAAAGTGGTGCCTTCAGGAAGAGGAAGTTTAACCAACAGGTCTTTTAGTACCTGATTGAATATTCCAGGGGACAATGCAAGCCCCTGAGGAAGACGCGTGTATCGATACTGTTGGCCATTAAAAGTGAAAGAGAAAATGTCTCGTACATCATTTGACAAAGGGAGACAAAAGAAGGCGTTGGCTAAGTCAATACAAGTGAACCATTTTTGTTTTGGGTTCAAGTTTGTTAACGCCACGTATGGATTTGGAACAGGGCAGGTATGGGTCTTAAGGATTGCATTAATTGACCTAAGGTCATGCACCATTCTGTACTTTCCTGTACCTGCTTTCTCGACTGGCAAAATGGGAGTATTCCACTGTGAATTAGACGGTTCTAATACTCCTGCATTTAGCAACCCCCAAACCGTATTGCTCAGCCCCTCTGCGGCTTCTGGCTTATGTGAGTATTGATACAACCATATTGGCTCAGTGGAGAGAAGTTCAAAAGTGATGGGATCGCAGTTTACTAATCCCACATCCTCTGGACCTTGAGACCAAAGGGATTGTGGGAGCGTATCAAGCATGGCAGGGACCTCTGTGTGATCAGTCTTTTCCCTGCCATGTTCTCTTGAAATAAGTTCATGATCTAATTTACCCAAATCCTGAGCTGAAACATCAATAATATAGCAATCTGTTGATGGTGAAAAAGCAACTGATGGAAGCTGTGTGGGACACCAATCTAGGGCATCCATGACTGTTTTTACCATGGGTCCTAAATCCTTAGCCTGGTGTGAAGGTGAAAGAGCAAGTGAGACATGTGGTGCTGCTTCAGATGACATCCTATACCATTCAAGTTGAGATGGTGATAGGGTGACATGTGAGGCCACCCCCTGAGGACCTACAATGATCTTATCTGAGGTCAAAACCCACTCAGTATCTTGCAAAGTAGAGGCAAAATGCTCTCTAAAACAATCATCAGAGTCACGGTCATAAAAGAGTGTCAGATGTATAGGATCTGGAGGGGGAACATAGGGTCGCAGAGCATCAAGCCATGGCTTCCAAGACAAGTACGCAGAGTAGATGCCCAGTTGCTGTGTTGTTTCAGGGCGTAGCAAAGCCCAGTAGATGTCAGCGACCTCCTCCTGCGTTGGTTTAAGCAGACATTGTGAGGCTGGAGAGGAAGATGATTGTGAACAAGTCCAACAAGTCCCATTGGGCAGAGTGACTTTCAGCCCAGTTGGTTCACACAAAATGGTCGCCCCCATCTTTTTCAACAAGTCTCTACCCAGCAGGTTTACTGGTACATCCTTAGACAAAACAAAAGGATGAGTCAAAGACTGCGGTCCTGCTGTGATTAGGAGAGGTTCAGTTAAATGCAGTTTTTGTTGCACCCCAGAGAAGCCCACCACTGACACCGTGTCAGATGTGGCGTGTTCGGAAAAGTCCAGGTCATTCAACGTGGAGTATGTGGCACCTGTGTCCACCAAGAAGGACAAGTCCTTGTTCATGACTTTCATCCGTATCATAGGGTCTGCACCTCCCCCTATGGACTGGTTTCTCTGTGGGGTGTGTCATTGCTGGTATGAAGAGTTGGACCCTGAGTCTTGGGCCCACTCTCTTTGTAGAGCCGGGTGCTGGCCAGCTGGAGCCATCTGTGAGTTGGGAGCTGAGTGAAGGCGTCCTTCCCTCTGTGACTGTGCTTGTTTGTGAAAACAGTCACGGGCCCAATGCCCTGGCTTCAAACAAAAATGGCAGACGTCTTGTGCTCTGTTTCCCTGCAGGTTACCTCGGCTATAGCCCCTGCCCCGCGCTCTTCCTCCTCTCCTCCATTGCCCCCTGACCGGACCCTGAGATGAGTTATTATAATATGGCTGGGGTGCCGTGTGCTGCTGTGGGGTGGTAAACACACCTCCCTCCCCAGTAACCATCTGTTTGGCCTCTCTCTTTGATTGCACCACATCTTTAGCTTGCTTTAGTTGTAATTTCAGCAGCTGAGTTTGCATGTCTTTTAAATCAGCTGAACTTTTTACCTCCTCATCTGCTACTTCCTGCAGATGATGAATTAAGTGACGTTCCCATTTCTCTGCATCAGCAGTGGGAAGGTCAGGGTTTGCTTTTATTGCTTTACTGACAGCTGCTGGAACACCATCAAGGATAGCTTGTCTAAAGAAATATCTCTGTCCCGCACCTTGCCCGTGGCAGTGTGTTCTATCATGCCACTCTTGCTTACACTGATCTAAATAAACTGTGGGGTTCTGTCCAGGTTTCCAATGAAACTTAGGCACCCCTGAACCCTCCGGGAGTGGGTAAGCCTCCCTAAGG